>JBBBDQ010000950.1:980000-992500 GCA_037127315.1 Ascarosepion bandense
TCATCACTTTCTTGCGCTATTCTTGGGATGAAATGATTTAAAAAATATGAATGTAAAATATATTATAATGCATGATGTGTGCCGGGTGTCAATAACACAGTGCACAATGTAAAAGAACAAAGAAATATGTACAGCAGAACCTGCTGTATGCGACCATCTTCGTCAACGACCTCCTGTTGTTAACGACCGTTTTTCTATGTACGGACGATTTGCTAAGGTTAATTGACCTTTAATGAGCGACCACCTCCAGAACGCCACCAGCGACTTACATCAACGGGTGAAAATCACTGATCAAGCGACCGCTTTTAAAAAAAAATCTATTTTGGTCGTACACTGCGAACTTCTAAATTAGGAGAAACTAAATGAGTAATCTATTTCATTTTGATTTTATCTTAGCCAGGAACACTTCCTCACTGTTCTGTTATTGGAGTGTTGTATGAAACTGTTATTTCTTGTTGAAATGTACATTGCCTGAGTTCACCTCACAGTCAAACATCGGCTGTTTTGTACAACATGTACAGCGATTGACATGTTCAAGAGATTTATCGCAGTCTCTGTTCTGACTTGAATAAATTCAGGGACTGGGAAAATCCCAATTATGTCCCTTTCTCAAATGTCTATCTCTTTCGATCCTTTATTTTTTTTTTTTATGGATCTATCTACTCTCTTTATATCTGGGTATATCTATCTCTATCTCTCTGTTTTTCTACACCCACCCACGATCGCTGTCAGTTTTTTTGTATGATTTTTTTTTTTTCATGTATTATCACAGATTCTTTTTTGCTATCACCCACTTCTAAGAAAAAACCTGAAACCGTAGACTTTTTTAATTCCTTTTCATAAATATTTTTGTGAATAAATATTTTGGTGTGTTGTTGACCGTTGTAAATACGATTTTAAAATTTCAAAATGAATTATGCTGAATAAATATAAAGTTAGGCCATTTCCTTATGTTCTCATTTATTTATTAACAGATTACATGGTAAAATTCTAATATGTTCATTCTGATTAGTGAAATATACGTCCCTGGCGTAAATAGGTCATGACTATGAGCCTTTAGTGAATGACCACCTGCCGTATGCGACCACCTTGATGACAGCAGGGGTGGTCGCATACGACAGGTTCCACTGTATTTAGACAATTATATCATCATTGCAACTTCTACGCCTGATGACGGTCTCACGCCTAAAACTGCTGAGTATGTCGTGTTAAGGCATCACATTGTGACATTTTTTCAAATTTTCAAAATCAAATGGTGATTTCAACAAGTGAATTTAACACACGTCTCATCAGGCGAATAAACGAACAAACATCACGCATATGAACTTTCTGACCTGCTCACTGATCGCTTATCTTTTTAGGGTATTTTAGGCTGTCAGAAAGACAAACAGATCTCGATATGCAAAGTATATTCGCCTGAAGAGAATCAACTTTAGACTCGAAACACGTGTACCGACACAAATATCATGAACACTTAATATATTATATAAATGCAAGTAATAATAATAATAATAATAATAATAATAATAATAACATATCTAAACTTTAAACAAAACGTCGCGGCTTCTCGCACTTTTTCATATATATATATATATGTGTGTGTGTGTGTGTGTGTGTGTGTGTGTGTGTGTGTGTGATTGTTTAATACTTAGTTTTTGGTCCTAATAGGGTTGGAACAGTACATATTTGTATTAAAATATGTTCTATACAATTATATTGTAGAACTTTTGAATATTTTCTATTTTAAACGAGTTATTTCGCTGCCCAAGTTTCTACCATGAGTGAAACCTGGGTAGCGAAATGACTCTTTTAAAAATGGAAAAAATATATAGTCATCCGCAGACAGATCGGTTTCGCTGTATCACAGCTCATCAGTACGGTTAGACTCCGTTTTCCCTTAACCCAGGATTGAAACCCGACCGAATTAGCATCAGTCGGCGATTCTACCTCTGGGTCATGGGCGCTCGGTAGACGATGGAAGTCATTTTAGTGTATACATTATCATTATACACACCAAATAGCCAAAGTGCTCTAATTCATTACGGAATGAGCGATATATATATATATATATATATATATATATATATATATATATATATATATATATATATATATATATATATATCGGGCCGAGCGATTGCTTTTAAGCATGAAGCAGATTGTCGACACTGGATGTTGACCACAATGTCCACTTTTATATCTATAACTCTCTATCCCCCAAAATCCAAAATTGGAGAAAATATCCCCTGAATCACAAAATAAGATGAAGATATTGTTTAATTAGAAATGTTTTAATTACGTTTATGAATAATATATATGACAGATAATATTGTCTTTTTACTATAAAAAATTATTTTTATACTTTTATATTAACCCCCACCACCACCACCAAACATGGGGTCAAAACATTATTTGCCCATAGCTGTGACCCTAACAGATGTTACCACTCTGGATTAGAATGGACCTGGGAACAACAGCAATTAAGAGATGATTGCACGCCCCTCAAAAACTCTCGATCAGAGGCCTTACTCTCTAATGTAGTTTATTGCCATACCCAGAACGGAGATTTTTATAGCCTCTCATGAACGGTCTGCTTTCTTAAGCCAAAGTGCAAAGACCAATAACTCTGCAACAGTCAGGGATCAATTTGATACTGTGTCGATATTATAAACCAAATCGATCTCCTGAATCGATAACAAATCAATCATTTTCAATATCGACATGTATCGCGGTCTAAAGACGCCGTAAATAATGCTAATCTACAAAAACTATTTTCCCCAAAGTTTGCCTGATTCATTACGGGTGGGCCAGTCTATGTAAAAAATTCCGATTCAAACCTAATAATGGGATCTCTGCAATATAAGAGCTTGGGTTATTGTGAAGCAAGACGTCACTCGTCCTATTCTTGCAAACTGTTTTAAATGCTCTGTTTGTGGTACGATCTACGCCTCTATGTTCATTGTTTGTTCGCAAACTCGCTGAAACCGTTCATATTCCGCCAAACGTTCGCTCAGCCGCTTTTGATTGATACTTTGGTTTCTTACCCACATCCTTCTATACTGACACCAAATCCATTTTCACCAAAACTCCCAATGCAAAAGAAGATCAAGATTATCTTCTGCTCCGATGAACTTAGATCACTGGTGCCCCCTAAATACGTATTTGAACGAGATACTAGATTAGCAACTAGATCCCACCCTTTTACAGTGAAACCGATAAAATGCAGCCGTAACTTCTACTCCAACAGTTTCTTTCTTCGCACTTCCCGACTGTGGAATTCTCTTCCAAACGATTGCTTCCCCGACGGCTACAATCTCCAGGAGTTTAAATGTAAGGTCAATAGACACCTCCTAACACACTAACCTGCTCCCATTCTATCAAACACTCTTCCCATCTGCCCAACCCTCATACTCGGTATCCTTACTCATCTGTCACCTTCCTACTGACATTCCCTATGTCTAACCACTCCTTCTCTTTACCTTCCCCTATGTAGCCCCATGCGCAATAGTGGCAGTGGAATGCCTTGCTTGGGGTGAGATGATTAAAAAAAAAAAAAGAATCTTGCTGTTCAGTACGATTAACGTCAGCCTCCATGTGTCTGATATTTCTTTGTTCAATTCAACTGGAATACATTAATAAAATCAGTTTGTGTTTTTATTTATTTTCCAATTGATCATGCATAAATTGATAAACTACAGCCTCTTGCAATTCTCTGACTGGTGGCCAGGGGTCTTACATGTTTTCTAACCAGTTCCATATCGATATCATGAATTCCTAACTCAAACCGATGGTATTAGACTAGTATTCAGTCAGTCAGTTAAGTGCCATACCTGATTTAGGCGATCATGTCGTGAAAGAGACATGACTGACTGGGCAGAAGATTATCCCGAAGTAGGTCGCCATTACTTTCTGCAGCAGACTGGTTGCCAGCCATAGCTATAGAACCCAATCTGTTCTGTTATTTAACCCATAACTGGAGGGAAGAGATTGACTAATACTTTTCCAGTGGTATTTGTGCGAAAGTGAATGCAAGGAATTCAACTGGAATTTGAACTCGACCACTATTATAATAATAATCAATACAAAACGTTTTTCATTCTTGTATACCTCTTTTTGCAATTAAATGACCTCATTTGGTGGTATTTATGACGCACCTTTTTCAATGGCACTGCGTCAACCTATACAAAATTGAAACCTCGACCCCCAGGCTAATATTTTTATCCTCGACGCACATTAACGTAGGCTATAATTTTAGCTCAGGGTCACTTCACTAGTCCGTCCCTTTATAATACATCTTATTAATAGATATTATTTCAGTATTTTCCATATAAGATCTTATATCTCGTAATCAGTGCATTGGTAGCGTTCCACACCCGGTATTATGAAACTTTCCTCGGATTCAAAGTATTCATTCTTTCCTGGATTATTCTAGCCGTTTGTAAAAGGCTTCCTTCCTTCAACAGATTCACCGAGCAATCAACCGCATGCTTGCTTCCCCGACGGCTACGACCTCCAGGAGTTTAAATGTAGGGTCAATGGATACCTCCTAACACACTAACTCACACCCAGTCTCTCCAACTCTACATCCTAAGTCGTCTATCACCCTCCTTCTGACATTTCCTATACCCAATCGCTCTATGTAACCCCCTGCGCTATAGTGGCAGTGGAATGCCTTGCTTGGAGTGACACGATTAAAAAAGAAAAATGCTAATTTTCTTTGTCCGTGTTTTCATGCTTTAATGTTTTATTCTATAACTAAACTGCTTTTATAATATTTTGTAATGAACTGATAATTTGCTTTAAATATTAAATGCTTCCAAATGTTAAAAAACGCTTTCTCTGACTCAGTCAGTCAGTTAAGCGCCATACGTGATACATGCTTGGGCGATCATGTCTCGAAAGAAACATGACTGACTGGGCAGAAGATTATCCCGCAGTAGGTTGCCATTGCTTTCTGCGGTAGACTGGTTGCCGACCAAGGCTATAGCTATAGAACGCAGTCTGTCCTGCTATTTAACCCATAAAGGGTATTTGCGCGTAAGTGAATACAATGGATTCAACTGGAATTCGAACTCGGCTCCCGGGTTTCTCATGCCGAGCCGATATCCACTGTACCACAACGCACATCCTTTCTCTGAGTACATCATACTAAAATAGTGATATTTCATATGCCTTTGAGCCTTTTATACCGTCGAATGTGGTATGTATTGTTCCTGACAGTTCTAGTTCTATTATGGTACCATTTTATATGATACAAGAATGAAACGTAAAAATCTTTAACTAAAAGACCTATTTTGCTTAAAAATGTGACAAATATGAATAAAATTTTTTTTTCGATTCTCTGTGGTGGACTGTGCTAAGAAATAGCTCGTGAACGTTAATGCTTTCAAAACGAAACTACTATCTGTTAACCACCACAGACAATCGCTCCTATTCCTCATTAGCATGGGTCAGGTTGGTCTCCTTGAAAGCAAAACACTTCGCCTCCTCGGCCTAACGCTCTCAGTAGGCCTCAGTAGGACTACATCGAATTCATAGCTAAATTCGAAGGTTGGTTCACTGAGGAAGGTTGGTTCACTTAGGAAAGGTTGGTTCACGGAGGAAAGGTTGGTTCACTGAGGAAGTTTGGTTCACTGAGGAAGTTTTTTTTAATACATCCTGTACATAAATCCACCATCCGCCCGTCTATTGAACACTGCTGCCACATCTAGTCGGGTGCCCCTGTTATACACCTCGGGGTTCTTGATAAAATCTAACGGAGAATCTGTAATGTGATCGATCCCGAATGGTAGCTCAGACGCGGTCACTTTCTCACCGGTGTAATGTGACTTCCCTTTGTCTCTTCTACAAATACTTTCAGGGTTTCTGTTTCGATGAGCTTAGCTCACTGGTGCTCCCACTACATGAATTCACTCGAGCCACTAGACTAGCAACTAGAAACGTCTACTCTGACAACTTCTTTTCCCACACTTTCCGCCTGTGAAATTCCCTACCGTATACTTGCTTCCCCGACAGTTACACTCTTCAAGAATTTAAATGTAAGGTCAATAGTCATCTCCTATCTCACTAACTCGCATCCTTTCTCTCAAGCTCTTTTCACCATCCACTCAGTCCCCATCACACCTGTCTTTTTATCATTCTATTACCCTCTTCCTGACATCCCCTATAACCTATCCCTCTTTCTCATCACTTTTCTTCTATGCAACCCCTGCGCACCAGTGGCAGTAAACCTGCCTTGCTTGGGGTGAAATGATTTTAAAAAATATGAATGTAAAATATATTATAATGCATGATGTGTGCTGGGTGTAAATAACACAGTGCACAATGTAAAAGAACAAAGAAATGTATACAGCCGAACCTGTTGTATGCGACCATCCTCGTCAACGACCTCCTGTTGTTAACGACCGTTTTTCTATGCACGGACGATTTGCTAAGGTTGATCGACCTTTAATGAGCGACCACCTCCAGAACGCGACCAGCGACTTACATCAACGGGTGAAAATCACTGATCAAGCGACCGCTTTTAAAAGAAAATCCATTTTGGTCGTACACTGCGAACTTCTAAATTAGGAGAAATGAGTAATCTTTCATTTAGCCAGGAACACTTCCTTATTGCTTTGTTATTGTAGTGTTGTATTAAACTGTTATTTCTTGTTGAAATGTACATTGCCTCCCATCACACCAGTATTCTTATCCTTCTATTACTCTCTTCCTGACACCCCCTATAACCTGCCCCTCTTTCTCATCACTTTTCTTCTATGCAAACCCTTACGCACCAGTGGCAGTAAAACTGCTATTCTTAGGGCGAAATATGAATGTAAAATATATTATAATGCATGATGTGTTCTGGGTGTAAATAACAGTGCACAATTTAAAAGAACAAAGAAATATATACAGTAGAACCTGCCGTATGTGAGCCTTTTTGTTAGCGACCACCTGTTTTTAACGACCGTTTTTATGCATGGACGATTTGCTAATGTTAGTTGACCTTTAGTGAGCAACCACCTCAAGTACGCGACCAGCCACTAACATCAACGAGTGAAAATCACTGATCAAGAATTTAAATGTTAGGTCAAATGCCATCTCCTATTTCTCTGACTCGCATCCTTTTCCACATGTTCTTTTCCATCGACTCCACTCTCATCACGCCAGTATTCTCATCCTTCTTTTACCCACTTCCTGACACCCATAATAACTTGTCCCTCTTTCTCATCACTTTCCTCCTATGTAACCCTCTGCACACCAGTGGCGGTAAAACTGCCTTGCTTGAGGTGAAACGATAAAGAAAAGCAATGATTCTTTTCTTAAAATGAAAATAATGTTCCTTGAGCGCCGAAAAATATAACCTTTGATAACGCCATAGTTCGAAAGAAAAAGATTTTGAATATAAAGAAAGAATTAAAACAATTCAGACGACAGCTAGAGTATTGAAGAGATTTTCGGAATATAATGAATATTCCTGTCGCTTGATCTCCAAGGAAATGAACTTTACAATTGGAGTCGTATCGCATTAGCTTTTGATTTTTTTCATTTATTTGATATGTTTACACTATTAAAGAATATATAACTAGAAAGAGTGACAAGGGAAAGCATCGCAAAACTAACTTGATAGGCCTGAGCCAATGGATGGCGGTGCGAGATTTGGGAAAGATACTAAGAGGAAAAATATTGAGAGTGACAAGAAACAGAGCCAAGTGGATGTCTATGATCACCTAAGTTCTGAAAAGAACATGGAACATGAAGAAGTCTCTTCATTGTTTCCAACGAAATTTCCCTGTGTCTCAATACTCTATTCAGCCTTTGGAATGCATCCTTGGCCATACCAATACTCTTTCCGATCTCAGTGTCGCACATTCCCTCCTATGTTAGAACACTTCCCAGGTATTTTCCCGTCTCTCAATACTCTACTCAGCCGTTGGAATGCATCCTTGGCCATACCAATACGCTTTCCGATCTCAGCGTCGCACTTTCCCTCCTATGTTAGAACACTTCCCAGGTATTTTCCCGTCTCTCAATACTCTACTCAGCCGTTGGAATGCATCCTTGGCCATGCCCATACGCTTTCCGATCTCAGAGTCGCACTTTCCCTCCTATGTTAGAACACTTCCCAGGTATTTTCCCGTCTCTCAATACTCTACTCAGCCGTTGGAATGCATCCTTGGCCATGCCCATACGCTTTCCGATCTCAGAGTCGCACTTTCCCTCCTATGTTAGAACACTTCCCAGGTATTTTCCCGTCTCTCAATACTCTACTCAGCCGTTGGAATGCATCCTTGGCCATGCCAATACGCTTTCCGATCTCAGAGTCGCACTTTCCCTCCTATGTTAGAACACTTACCATGTATCTAAATTTCTGTACCGGCTTGATTTTAATCTAATCTACTTGGATATGGCATTTTGTGCTCCTTTTTAACTGATTAAATGCATTCTGTGTTCTTGTAGTTTATATGGAGTCCTTTCTTTACAATTTCTGTAACTACTTCCGGTAGAAAGTCTTGTAGTTTATTTTCCATGTCTACTTTCCACACTTTATCATCTGCGTATCTGTTCAGATTGCGACCACCAAGGATGAATATGTTTTTCAGAAAGATATTTTGTTATGTCTAATTTATTAGGCAACAACGTAACAATTTCAAGGATTTCGTTCTATTACATAACGACGACTCAGGATTCACAACTTTAGCAGAAGCCAGTGAAATGGTTGCCTAATTATCTTCCTTGTTACTAAATTTCTTTTAATAATTTATTTTTAAAAAAGAAGATATTCTGTTTTATTTTTTTACTTTAATATCAAAAGTCTAAGATGGAAAAAGAGCTCCAAACTATGTTGCAGATCTCAGAAGTCATTTCAGAACTCGCAACTAGTGAGAAACTGTTTAGTGAATTATTTCCTTAAAGAAGGATTTTAATAGTCCCAGAAAATACTGAAAGCAAGAAAAGCGGGAGGAAACAGTGAGTAAGGTTTGAGAGAATGGATACAAGATAGAATGGAACAAGGATAAAGATATATGTTAAATTTTCAGAAGTGACTTTGTGCAACAAAAGAGAAGAAGTTTGGGAGAGCCATGATCAATCGCGTCCTGGAAGAACATGGAATATAATAGAAGAATATATAAAAAAAAACATATATTTCATATCTGAAAGCCATTTTTAATTGTTTGTGATTCCTCCAGTTGTATCCAGTTTATGATGAGAAAATTGAAGAAACAAACCCTGAAGCTAAAAGTTGTCTTTCGTTATCTTAAAGGTCAAGGTATCGAATTAAGAATTTTTTAAACAAATTCTTTTCTTTTTTTTAAGACAAGTTCTTTCCACTTTTAAATTAAAGAAACTGGAGGAAAGAATTGCAGTCTCTTCTACTTATCAGTCGAAATTATAACTTCGGTTAAATACGTTAAAATACGTTGTCTGTAAACATGGCGTCTTATAGCAACAGTTCGATACAAGTGAAAGACAAACGAATATTACAAGCCATAGAAAAAACTCTCATTCAAATTGATTTTTTTAAAAAATATGTCTCTGTTTAATTGCAAATAATTTTGCTTCAACTTCTATATAACGATAATTATTCTTAAAGAGATTTTCCTTAATTGTAGTAACAAAAGTATTTGGGTAAGTTTACATAATTGGATTTTGCAGTTTTACATAAAAGCTTCCTTAAAATAATATATATATATATATATTATTCGGACTATTGTCCTCATCTTTGTTGCCAATTGTACGACTTTTCGACCGTTGTACGCTCCCGCCTTCGTCAAGTGCTAGGAATTTCGAAACGAAACCTTTATTACAATCACTGGGGTATATGAACTTCATTACTTGCGTAGTAGTGCCTCTTTTGGTTTGGTAGTCATGAGTTATCTCCCTCTAACCCTGTAAGTTACTTGTTCACCTGGTATTGAACTCTTAAGGGCACACGGCCCAATGGATATAGATGTTGGTTCGTTTCTGTGACTTGACCCAAAAAGTTGTGAGTTCCCTTGGGCGATCATGTCTTAAAAGAGACATGAGTGACTGGACATACAATCTTCCTGCAGTAGGTTGCTATTACTTTCTGTGGTAGACTGGTTGCCGACCAAGACTATAGAAGGCAATCCGTCTTGTCATTTGACCCATAGCTGGAAGGAAGAGACGAATTAGAACATTTCTTAAGGTTATTTGCACCTAAGTGAATGCAACAAATTCAATTGGAATTCGAAGTTGTATCTCTTAGATAAGATTATAACCAACGAATTGGGATATATCTGAAAGTCCGACAATACTAAAATTTGAATTGGCTTTCTTCTTTTAAGAAGTCTAACTTAGTCAAGGTAATTTTTCAAAAGCAGTGGAAAATGTTACAAGTATCGAAAATAACAATGTTGCGAGTGGTTTTCACTTGGAATGAAACACTTATAATTTAACAGCAGAATTGCTTAATTTAACAATTAGCACCAGAATTCACAAGTAACAAAATTCAAACTTCAGTCGAGCGAGACTTCGAAAAATTTCCCAATAAGGTAACCCTGTCTATGCTTTATAGAAAAGAAAATCTGTTTCTGACTTGATTATAAACAAAACTAATCAGCCACTTCATATCAATGTGTTAATGAAAAATTGATTATCTATGAAAAGAATCCCCAGATTGTAGCGAACTGGGCCAAATTGGAAAACCCAAAGTTACTAAATTGTGAATATATTTTCTACTCATTTGTACTGGCTTGACTAAAATGTTCATTTGTAGAAAATGTACTTAACAAACCGATTGAACTTTTTAACCCATATAACAAAATTAGTGAAGCTTATGTTTTAAAAAACGCCTAAATGAGATACAAAATTTGGTAGAACGTTACTAAGTCTTTGTGGATGACTAATTATTTTCCAGCCTCCATCCTCCTCTCTCTCTCTCTCTCTCTCTCTCTCTCTCTCACACACACACACACACACACACACACACACACAAACTCACACACACACAGGTGGGATAGAGCAAGCTCCTTGCTATTCTGTCTCTGTTTCCATAGAAAATGCTTGGACGAACCACCTTTCTTAGTTTCTCTAGGTATAACCTTCACAGCCAGGCCCCATGATGCTACTTACATAATAGCAACCTCCATCCACTTTCTCTCAGTATCCCAGCGACGAGAAGTAAGTTTCACTCGAAAAGCTTCTTCCTAAGAACCAATGATCTGTGGAACCGACTCCCAAGAGATTTTTCCCCGATCACTACAATGTTGCCCTGTTCAAGGTTAGAATTAACAGTTAACTTACCATTCTATCCGTATAAACTACATATTAACATAAAACCACTACCTCGAGTGGCCTTCAGGCCTTGTACAGAGTGAACCTTACTCTAGCAAAAAATTCTAATCAGACAGTTTCATCCAAGAATCGCTACTTTACGGAACGGACTACCAAGAGGATGTTTCTCCGATCACTTTAATCTTAGCCTCTTCAAGTCAAGATTCAACTGTTAACATTCCTATATATCCTCAGATATATAACCCCTTTCTCTTACGCCCATTCAGGAATTTAAGTGGCTCTTGGGCCTTTTTTTTTTTGAGTGAACAAATTTATTTTAAAAAAGCGTTTGTGAAGTATTCTTTATCAAACTGAAGGATGGTAGCAAAAATAAAAGAATTTCTAACGACGTAAAATAAATTCTGTGCACACCACTAGATGGTTCATCCAGATTTGGGCGGAAACGAAAGCTTCTAGACTAAAGATGGTCGTTTAGTTGCGTTGCATAATTCGGCACTGCCAGTGACTGTAGAATTATCCAGAATTATTACGGAGCAACCGAATTCTTTTATTGTTTTTGTTTTTATTTTTTTGTTTTTGTATCAGTATTACATATGCATTCGGTTTTCGTGAAAGGGTAATACACTGTTTATTGTCTGCAATAATCAATACGATTATTATAAACGAACCCGTTCAGAATATCATTTCATTAGACCACTTGCCATTCATATTTTCATCTGCTCAACAGCCTCATATACGCAAAGCGGTTCGCGACAATTTATTCAACGAGCAAGACATTTTCTGCACAACAATTCGTTCGATAATTAACTGCTGGCGCTGTTTTCATCATTACAGCGTCATTCCACAACTCCCTCTCTCTCTCTCTCTCACTCTCTCTCGCTCCCTCTCTCTCTCCATCCATCTCTCTCCCTCTCTCTCTCTCGCCCTCCCTCTCTCTCTCCATCCATCTCTCTCTCTCTCTCTCTCTCCCTCTCTCTCTTCATCCATCTCTCTCTCTCTCTCTCTCTCTCTCTCTCTATCTATCTATCTATCTATATATATATATATATATTATTCACCCATCTCACTTGTTTTCATTATTTTCAGAAGACTTTCTTAATTATTTTTACTATACTATTTTTTTCGCGAGCAACAATTCGCACGATAATTAACTGGCGTTTTGTTAACATTAATCATTCCACAATCCTCCTTTCTCGTTCAATCTCTCTCTCTCTCTCTCTATCTCTCTCTCTCTCTATCTATCTATCTATCTATCTATA
>JBBBDQ010000950.1:995000-1135000 GCA_037127315.1 Ascarosepion bandense
CTGATTCCTTTGTAATCAAATCAATCTCTGAGTGAATGAACGAACATGCAGACTGTTCTGTCGAAGAATCTGACACTGTAATTACTCGTGCCATAATGCAGACATCAGTTCGACAACGGACGGTAATTTGTGTTTTCTTCTGGGAAATTTTCGCTTTCCCACTCGGGGCAGAAACTGTCTTCTTCTTCTTCTTCTTCTTCTTCTTCTTCTTCTTCTTCTTCTTCTTCTTCTTCTTCTTTCTGAACAAAAAGTTGACATATAATCTCCAGATCAATAAATTATTCCAATAAATGATCTACCTTAACTAACTACAATGATTTTTGGTCGATAAGGTGCAGTGCCAATGGTCAAAACCAAGCAGTTTTGTTTTTTATTTGCTCTAATTTAAAGCCTTTATAGATAGATAGATATGAACAGCTTTAGAACCTTTATTAATTAATTCATCGCCTATAGTCACTCTTGGTATATATTGTGGACTTTTTATTATAATTCTGCTATCCTTAAATAGACATTAAATTATAATATTTTTACATAATTAAAAAAATGCACAAAAAAGAACAAAAGCTTAACTGACAGACACACACTTGGGCACTTGCCCAAGTGTACATCAGTCAGTTTGATGCAGTGAATATCGACTCGGAACGACAAATCAGAGTGCCGAGGTCGAATTCCAATTGAATTTCCTTGCATTCACTTACGCACAAATACCCTTGGGAAAGGTATTAATCCGTCTCTTCTCTCCAGTTACGGGTTAAATAATAGGACAGATTAGGTTCTATTACCTTGGCTGGCAACCAGTCTACCGCAGAAAGCAATAGCAACCTGCTGAAGGATAATCTTCTGCCCAGTCAGTCATGTCTCTTTTGAGACATGATCGCCCAAAGCGTTTATCACGTATGTCACTTAACTGACTGAATAGTACAGATTGGGTTCTATAGCCTTGGCTGGCAACCAGTCTACCGCAGAACGCAATGGTAACCTACTGCGGGATAATCTTCTGTCCAGTCAGTCATGTCTCTTTAGAGACATGATCGCCCAAGCGTGTATTGCGTATGGCACTTGACTGACTGACTGAAGTGCCAGACGTAAAACACGCTTGGGTGATCACGTCTCGAAAATTTTTTCCCGCGATAGGTTACCATTACTTTCTGCGGTAAACTGGTTGCCAACCAAGGCTATAGAATCCAGTTTTTCTTGCTATTTAACCCACAGATAGAGGGAGAAGAGATGAATAAGACCTTTTCCATGTGTTTTTGTGCGTTAGCAAATAAAACGAATTCGACTTAAAAATAAGATTCTACAATTCATTATCGTTTATATGTAACTTATCGACTATTTGCTTTTTCTTACGTCTGATCTTTGTTGGTTATTTAATGCTGAGACATATTTTGGTTTATCGGAGTTGGCTGACAGTACCCCGTGTTTTCAACTGGTACCCCATCTAAATACTGACTGGATTAGACACTGCTTGACTTCGGTGATCGACCTATAACGATTGTTTTCAGAGTGATTCTACCGTAGAATACATATTTTGTTGGCTTACGGCGATATCACGTTGAATACACTGGTTCTCTCTTGATCACCGAAGTTAAGCAAAGTTGAGCCTGGTCAGTACTTAGATGGGTGACCGCTTGGGAATACCAGGTGCTGTAAGCGTTTAGTGACGGATGTGCGTTGTGGTGCAGTGGATAATCGGTGAGCCGAGTTCGAATTCCAGTTGAATACCCTGCATTCACTTCAGCACTGGTACTCTTGAGAAAGGTATTAATCCGTCCCTTCCCTCCAGTTATGGGTTAAATAACAAGGGTAGGATTTGAGGACCCTGACCTTAAAAACAAATCCCAATGAATCTTGATACTCGAAAAGAAAAAAGTATTACTAGACACAAAACTTATATAAAAACAACAATAAATTGTTGAAAGGCAAAGGTATTACCAGCAATAAATAAATGAAATTTAGTTGGCAATAAATGACTCGCCGAGGTTGATATGCCATAAAAACAAACCAACCAACATATTTTGTTAATTAACTCGCAAATCAATTGCCTGATTTCCCAACGTTTTATTTGACCCGCTATTTATATATTTGTTTTTGATTTTGTTTATCATTTAAAGCCGAAACATATTTTTTGATTTTTTTTTTTTTGTGAATTAATAATGCATTAATAATTTTATGAAATAATTTTCACACAATTATGTTCTACTGTTTAACCCATAGCTGGGAAGAGATGTGATGGATTCATATATTTCCCTAGACTATTGGTGCAAATGTCAAGAATTCGACTAGAATTTGAACTCGGTATTTACCCCAGCCTCACCACTAGGTTGGAATATGGCACAAGGTCAGTTTTACCGTGAGGCACTGGAAAAAAAACGCGACTTTGAGCTCTTGTCTGTTTTTCCCCACACAAGACTCTGTATTTCGACATAGCCTCGGTTGGGTTCCTTCCGGCCAAAAGGCAGAGAATCTGACAAGGTTCAGGTATTATTCTGAGCTGCATTAAGTTTACGCATTAAAAAGATCATTGTATCTATAAAATGTACTTCATGACAATTGTATGATTCTATATATTCTCACGTGGAAGGTGTCCAGACGCTTCTCTTGGCGTATATTGGGAATCTAATCGCAAGACAAGGTGCCCAACACTGCCTACCATATTCACACTCTTTAACAGTGCAGACTCCGCTAGCTAGGTCATTTTCACTGCATGTCAGAAGGTCGCATTCCAAAAGACCTTTTGTATGGAGAGCTGGCCTCTAGAAGAAGACCCATTAGACGGTCACAACTGCGGTATCGTGACATCATAAAACGCGATATAAAAGCTGTGGGCACCAACACGGTGTTATGGGAGAGCATAGCAGTCAACTGGACGAAATAGAAAGGAACCCTGGCCCAACGCCTCAAATCAAGGGAGAAGCAACTGACACAAGTCGCCATGGAGAGGCGAGTTCGCAGAATGTAAAATGACAGCTCCGACAGACCAGAAACAAAGCATGAATGCAGCCTCTGCAACAAAGACTGTCACTCCCGCACCGGTTTCTTCAGTTACAGACGCCGATTCTCCAGCCAAGCAGACAACTAGGATGCTATCCATGGTCAACCCTGACCTATGGAGGCCTACTACTACTACTACTATATTATTCTAAAATAGGGTATACGGGTTGATATAAAAAATTATCGGGACTGTTGCAATGGAAAAGATCTAAAGTACGTAGAGGGAAGACGCTTGGCGCAAACTGACATAAGTTCTACTCTTCTCGCGTGCTTCTATTTTTATAGGGTACTTGACGGGGAAAGTGTTTAGCGTGTGGTTGTCCCACCATACTACGAATCAGTGACTGTGACTCCCACAGCAATTTGGGGGAAATCACAACTTTCCCCAGGACCAACAGCCACTACACTCTCTTGATCTCACCCATTTGTGACATTTTCCACTTTCAGAAGATCAAATCCTATTGAAAGTAACATGATTTTAAGACCTCGAGGAATTCCAAGAGAATGTGACGAGGCAGCTACACGCTATTCCTAAAAACGGAATTCCAGGAATGCTTTCATCAATGTAGCAATCAGTCAAGTTCCATACGTGATACACGCTTGGGAAATCATGTCTCAAGAATGACATGACCGACTGGAAAGAAGATTTTCTTGTAGTAGGTTGCCATTAGTTTCTGCGGTAGACTAGTTACCAACCAAGGCAATAGAACCTAATCTGTTCTGCTATTTAATGCATAACTAGATAGAGAAGTGATAGATTAATACTTATCCCAGAGTTATTTGCACATACGTGAATGCAATAAACTCAACTGGAATTTGAACTCGGCTCTCTGATTTCTCATTCCGAGCTGATATCCACTGCACCACAACGCACATAAAAAAAAATAAGTAGAAAAAGACTGAATCCCAAATTGGTTGGGCATAAGGATTATTTACTACAGTAACTCTATACTGAAGAGAATACAGCCATAGCTTTACCACACTTGGTGAAGCTATGACTCTATACTCCAGAGGAGTCTACCAAGTGAATGTATACAAATCAGTCAGTCAGTAAAGTACCATACGTGATATACGCTTGGGCGATCTTGTCTCGAAAAGACATGACTTACTGGGCAGAAGATTATCCCTTAGTAGGTTGCCATTACTTTCTGCGGTAGACTGGTTGACAGCTAAGACTATAGAACCCGGTTTGTCCTATTATTTAACCTATAACTGGAGGGAAAAGGCGGATTAATACCTTTCCCATGACTGGTTGCCATGGCTATAGAACACAATCCCTCTTGCTATTTAACGCATAGCTGGAGAGAAGCGACCTTTCCCAAGGGTATTTGTGTGTAAGTGAATGCAACAAATTCGACGGAATCCGAACTCGTCTCTCCGATTTCAGGTTTGGAGCCGATATGTACTGCACCACAACGCACCTTCATGTACTCTTAATAAAGTGTGTGGCTTAAGAAGGGAACTACTTCGAAGAAGATTAAATGCTGAATTGATATATGCTGTAGTTTTCTTTTAATAGCAGCAGTCTATATACTTTTTGATCAGATATTGTATGAATATATTCTTTTGATCAGATATTGTATAAATATATTCTTGTAAAATCTATAACCGAATTCGAAGCGAAAATCAATTTCTACGAGAAAATAATGTCTGCCACAAGGCTATATTTTTAGCATCCTTTGAAGATCGAATATAATAAGAAACATGTAAGCCTTACAATTATGAGCAAGTTTTCTCCTGGGAAAATGACTTCACGGTTAAGTAAGAGTTTTTATTTATTTATTTATCTGTGAATTCATTGATTCTTAAATTCAGCTAAATTGCAACGCTATTGAAACTTTTTTTTATTTTTTTAAGTGTCTTTCCCAACTATCCTATTTCTTGATGTAACCATTGCTTCAAAGTGTACATATGCGTGTGTGTGTGTGTGTATGTATATGTCTTCACTAATAATATGCCTATTGATGTAATGTTAATTGTTGGGGTCGCAAGATTTAATGTGGGCTTTTTGTTGGCGACTGACCAAAGATATGGGATGCTGCTAAATTGAGTGAGAATTCTGATCTTTGCTTTTTAACTTAAAAAAAAATATGAAACCGAGACAAAAAAAAAAGACTGTAAAAGAAAGAAACCCAATGCTAGTAAATTCGAATGTCTGTTTAGTAGAATTGGGTTCTTCATCTGGCGAGAAATTGAAATTCAACTCTATGGCATCGAATGGCATATCCTAGCTACAGTTTTTATATTTGGTCAAAGATTCCATCAAGTGAACACACCTGACTTCAAATGTAGATAATCGACAAATTAGAAGTTATATCGACTTCCATTTTTAAATTTTAATCATTTTTAATCTTTTTCATTTTTTTTTTTTGCTTTATGAAACTATACTATTTCTTTTATATATATATATATATATATATATATAATTCCAAGTGAAGAGGACTCAAGTTTTTTGTTTTTATTTTGAGTGCTTTGGCATTTATTTTTATTATAAACAGTGCTTAATATAATGAGTATTACAGAACTTAATATAAAATTGACATAACCATATATATATATATATATATATATATATATATATATATATATATAAGAAAAATTAAGACAGACGCGTTATTTCAGGCGAGCCATCGTCAGCTTCCGTCTTTATTCAACGAAGGATTCTACACAAATGAGATTCACAAAAAACCTAAGGAAACGAATTACAAAAATAAAAAAATAAAAAAAATAAAGGTCGCTGTGCACTTAAAAAAAAATTTATAACTTTATTTGTATTTGTGATAGAATTAATCTGTAAAACTGTTATAAAGTTTAATGTTTCAACAAGAGGGAGCTTCTTGTCATTTTGCTCTGCGTGTTAGACAGTTTCTAAATCAGGAACTTCATAACGGATGGATCGGAAGGGGTGGACCATTTTATAGACCTTCACGTTCGCCAGATTTGACTCCATTAGATTTTTTTTATGGGACATGAGAAAACAATTGTGTATGCAACCAAACCTAGTTTATTAGAAGATTTGAAAACTAAAATAACTAATGTGATTTCAGGCAAAAATCAGTTGGCAAATGTTTTCCGTGAATTGCAAATTCGTATTATCCTCTGGATTGCTATGATGGAGGACATGGGGAAACTTAAATAAAATTTAAATAAAACATTAAAAAATGTAAATTTACTTTTTCTAATCCTTTTTACAAATTATTTCTATTGCAAATACAAATAAAGTTATACATTTTTTAAAGTGCACACGAACTTTATTGACACCCTCTGTGTGTGTGTGTGTGTGTGTGTGTGTGTGTGTGTGTGTGTGTGTGTGTGTGTGTGTGGTTGCGCGCGCGCGCGCTAACTCATAATGTCTGTATTCATGTAATGTTAATTGTTGGGGCCACAGCATTCAATGCAGGTTTTTTGTTGGAGACTGATCAAGATAATGTGATTCATTTACAAATATTAGGAATTATAACTTCGCGAAGTGAAAACTTAAGAGTTCTTTCATCCTCTTCACCCACCCTACCCAACCTCACGACTCCAATCCGTAATTCCTTCCCCAGTCAACAGATGAGAGGGAGACAAAAAATTGTTCGCAGCAATAATAGCGAACTCATCAAAAGTTTCTCCCATAATTGAACTGGACTACAAATCTTCTTCCCCTACTTATATATATATATATATATACTCATCCACAGACAGTTCTGTTTCGCTGTATCACAGCTCATCAGTATGGTTAGACAGCCAATTGCTTTTTACCCAGGATTGAAACCCGACCGCAATTGGAGTAGATAGACTGAACTATCGCCCGGTTAACACTCCACCCACGTCTATTGAACAGGTTAAGAGGCTCATCCCTTGTTCCCTGTTTAGGATGTGGTTTCCGGCTTTCTCTTTTCCAATCTTTTTACTCTTTTCTTTTTTGCTTATTTTTTTTTCAATTTGAGTAGATAGACTGAACTATCGCCCGGTTCACACTCCACCCAAGTCTATTGAACAGGTGTAGAGGCGCATCACTTGTTCCCTGTTTAGGATGTGGTTTCTGGCTTTCTCTTTTCCAATCTTTTCACTTTCTTTTTTGTTTATTTTTTTTTAATTGGAGTAGATAGACTGAACTATCGCCCGGTTCACACTCCACCCACGTCTATTGAACAGGTGTAGACTCTCATTCCTTGCTCCCTGCTTAAGACGTGGTATCCGGCTTTCTCTTTTCCAATCTATTCACTCTTACGTAGCCCCCTGCACACCAGTGGGCTTACCGCCTTGCTTGGGGTTATGTGATTAAAAAGAAAAAAAAATTGGCGTCAGTCGGCGATTCTACCTCTGAGCTACGGGCGCTCGATAGAAGGAGGCAGACTTTTAGCGTGTATATTATCATTATACACGACCAATAGCTGAGAGTCTTCTGATTCATTGCTGAATGAACGATGCGTAGATGCCAGAGTAGCTACTGTTTTTCAAAGTCTACCATTCTTCCATATATATATATATATATATATATATATAAGCATTACACTACTGTCGGAATGTCGGCTACTCCACCCCAAATGATTTCGCATGAGGCGGGAGGTTAGCAACCCAATAAGAGGGAAAATCAAACCTATCAAAAGGCGCAAAAATCCTCGATGAGTTCATGTCTAGCTAACTACAGATGGAGTTTCGATAAATTACCGTGGAGAAAGGAACAGAAAACTATTCCACTATCAAACCCCAAAAATATCATGGCAATTATTAAACAAAATATGAAAGTTAACGGTTTGAAAGGGGTTTGATTCTAAGGAAATTAATTCCTTGCTAGGTAAGGGGTGGAATATGCAACAGCTGTCACCTGACCATCATCGAATCAGCAAAGGTTCGTATCAAACAAAATATAATTCTCCAGAAATGAAACGTTAAACAATTGTGCAAAGTTTGAAAATATAAAACAGTAGATGAGTAGATTAAATGTGAACATTTTAGAAGTATGTGAAAGTAGGTAGCCAAACAACGAAGATTTTGTCGGTGACAAACACAAGATTATGGATGCAGGCAGAGAGAAAAAAATGAAAAAGGATTTATATTGATAATAGACCAAGATGTGTAAAAACGTTTTCTGTGATACTGTCAGTCATCTGAGATAATTTTTGTACTTAAACTGAAATGAAAACCTTTCAACATATCTATTATAACCGTATATGCACCGACAACAAAAAGTACGGAAGAAGAAATCGAATCTTTCTACTCGATTCTAGATAACGCCAAGGCTCAGTGTAAATCACTAGGAATTATATTTATGATGGGAGATTTCAATGTCACAGTAGACAAAGAGAGGGATGTTAAAATAGAAGAGTATCAAGACACATGAAAGTTTCATTAGAAACAAAGAAAAGAGTACTGAATTTTTTTGCAATATCTGTTTTCTATATAACAACAAATGCTGGACAATCTCCTAAAATATATTAAAGGGACTTGAAACAACAGAAATATGTTTCTATAGAAAGCGTATATCATGGAAATATGTGAGCATTTTCGAGGGAATAGAAACGAAAAGAAGACAAACTTGACACTGGGGAGAGGCAGTTGAAATTTCTGGGAACACTTCATGAGGAATGAAAGCTTAGAAAATCTGATACTCACAGGACTGATTAAAAGAAAGAGGGACAGAGGAAATCGGCGTGTAACATACTTGATTAGCTTGAGCGGATGAATGACAGAACAGTGTTTACCATGGACAGAGCACGTGTGCAACGATGAGGTGTTGGAAAGGATGCAAACGAGAAAACTCTTACTAAATATCAGGAAGAGACAAATGAGGTTCCTAGGACACGTAATGAGGAAGGAAGGTCTTGAGAACTTGATACTCACGGGTCAGATAAATGGAAGAAGAGACAGGGAAAAGCAGCGAGAAACGTACTTGTTACATCTGAGCAAATGGTTGACGGAGTGGGGCTTAGAAGAAACACCAAGAGGAACATTAGTGAGAGCGACAAGAGACAGAGCCAAATGGAAGTCCATTATCCCCTACGTCCTGAAAGGACACGGCACATGAAGAAGAAGAAAGAACAGAACGGAAAAAAAGTTAGACAGAACAGGAAGTTGTGGAGGACCATCATCTACGCCCTGAAGGGACGTGGTACATGAAAGAGAAGTGATAGGTTTCGAAGGGATGCTTTGTGTCGTTTTTTGCTTTCTTATTTTGTGTCTTTGAAGGACATGGTATTCACATGCTTGTAAAATGATGAAAAGGAAAGCTTCATTTAACTAGATATCGCAAAGCCTTCAAAAGTAATCATTTTCATAGTATGGCTCACTCAAAGAAACTGGTGGTTCTTTGCTGATCTCTTTCTTCTGTGCACGATTGGATCCAATCTGTTTACCAGACAAAGGAATGCGGTCAATGCTTTTACCGCTAGTCTTTCTTTCATCGCCTCATTTCTTTTTCTTCTTCTTCTTTTTCTTCTTTTTCTTCTAAACTTTTTCGTCTCGACCTCTGTCTTTTTTTATTCTTCTTCCTTTCTTCTTTCTTATTTTTTCTTCCTCTTCTTCTTTTAGATTGTTCTCCTCAACATTTTTTTCTTTATCACCACGATTCAAGATTCTTTCCTTCTTCTTTCTTTTTATCCTTTGTTTTCTTCCACCATGTCTTCATTTTTTTCTTTCTATCTTTTCTTTTGATTGTTCTCTTTCAATTTTTTCCTTCTTTGAATAATCTGTTTTCTCTCACATTCTTAAATGTTTTTTCCTTCTCTATTGTTTTTACCTTCCATTTTTCTTCTTTCTTTTTTTAATTTTCTTCTTGTTTTTCAAATTTTTATTTATTTATTTGTCTTATTTATTCCTTGTCCTTTTTCACTAGTTTTTTTTTTCTTCCATTTTTCCTATTTTTTGTTGATGTATTTTTCTTTCTTCTCCATCTTATATAATTTTCCCCCATCCCCACCCAGGTATTCTTTTTCTTCATCAGTTCTCTTTTTATTCGTCTTTGTTTTTTGTTTTTTTGTTTTTTTCTTTTATTTTTCCAGCAATTTACGTTTTTCTTTTCTCTTGATTTCTTCTTTATACTTTTCTTTCTTTTTTTCCTGCTTTTGTACCTTTTCTTTCTACTTTTTTCTTTTCTTTTCTCTTTCTATTTTCTTTCCTTTTTTTTCTATGTTTGTTTCGTTTGTCTTTTTCTTTCTTTTTTCTTCCTACTTTTGTATCTTTTTCCTTCTACTTTTTTATTTCCTTTTTCTTTCTATGTTTCATCCTATGTTTCTTTTATACTTTTCTTTATGTTTTCTTTCCTTTTTCTTTCTATCTTTCTTACGTTTCTACTCTTTTTCTTTTTTTGGTTCCTACTTTTGTATCGTCTTCTTTGCTACTTGTTTCTTTTCTCTTTTTATTTTTCTTTCTTTTTCTTTCTATTTTTCTTTCTTTTCTATTTTTCTTTCTTTTTTCATTCTACTTTGTATCTTTTTCTTCCTACTTTTCTTTATTTTATTTTCTGCTTCTATTTTAATTCCTTTTTTCTCTATGTTTTCGTTTCTTTCTTTCTTTCTTTCTTTTCTGTTTCCTCTTTCTTTCTATATTTCTTTCTACTTTTTCTTTTCCCTACTTTGTATCTTTTTCTTTCTACTTTATTTTATTTTCTCTTTCTTTTTTGTTTTCTTTTTTCTTTCTATTTTTCAGTCTGTTTTTTCTACCTTTCTTTATTTTTCTTGCTACTTTTCTTTTTTTTTTTATCTTCAGGTTTTCCTTTCATTTCATGTTCTTTCTTTACATTCCCTTTGTCTTTCTTTTTTAATTTCCCAACCTAGAGAACGACCAAAGCTAATCGATCAGACATCGTGATCAGAGATCACAAATACAAAATACGCCTTCTTATTGACATGACAGTCCCTGCAGACTGTAATGTATCCTTGAAGATCTTCAAAAATCTATCAAAATACAAGAACCTTGAAATTGAAATCTAAAAATGTGGACATCAGAAATTCCTGTTGTAGTTGGAACCCTTGGATTGATTGGAAAAGGTTTCGATAGATTCTTTAAAGGGATTATTCCTGGTAGTCCATGCCTTAAATAAATACAAAACTTGTACTCACACGAGTACAGTCGACACTTTACGAAAGGCTTTATGTATGTAAAATGAGTGTGATCTAATGTTTTGTTTTTGCTTTCTCAAAATATGCTTACTGGAAATGTCATGAAGCCTAAGCTTAGGTCTCTAATTGAGACTCAGAAAGAATTGTGTATAATCCAGAATTCAAAGGAAATAATAATAATAATAATAATAATAATAATAATAATAATAATACTCATCGTTGGTTGCGTGCATCTGGATTAAAGTCTGAAACTGAAGGCTTTATTCTTTCAGCGCAAGACCAAAATCTTTACACTAGGAACTTTCAGGCAAATATTATACATAATAATGTGAATCTAAAATGCAGGTCCTGTGATAAATACCAAGAACCAATAAATGTTTTGTCAGTCAGTTCAGTGCCACACGTGATACACGCTTGGGCGATCATGTCTCGAAAGAGACATGACTGACTGGGCAGAAGATTATCCTGCACTAGGTTGCCATTGCTTTCTGCGGTAGACTGGTTGCCGACCAAGGCTATAGAACCCAATCTGTCCTGTTATTTAACCCATAACTGGAAGGAAGAGACGGATTAATACCTTTCCCAAGGGTATTTGCGCGTAAGTGAATACAATGGATTCAACTGGAATTTGAACTCGGCTCTCCGATTTCTCGTTCCGAGTCGATATCCACTGCGCCACAACGCACAAATGTTTTGTACTTGCCCCAAATGAATATAAAAATCGTCACGATAAAGTGGGGCAATATTTACACTGGACAATGTGCAAAAACTATGAAATATATGTAAACAAAGACTGGTATGAACATCACCCAGCACCGGTTACAGAAATAGCAAATGTCACCATTCTATGTTATTACACCATCTACACAGACAGGAAAATTAAAACAAATACACCAGACATTATTGTTAAAAACCATATGGCTCGTGCAGCGGATTGTAACATAGCAACCAAGGAATTCGAAAAACTGTCAAGATATAAATATCTTGAAATTGAAATAGACAAAATGTGGAAATTGAAAACAAGAATCGTGCCAGTGATAGCAGGTGCACTTGGAATGATAAAAAATGGAACAAAACAACAAAATCCCTGGAAACCCTAGCTTAAGAGATATACAAAAAAATGACTTGTTAAGTACAGCCCACACACTAAGGAGAACTTTGTCTATGTAACGCTAGGGATGTTAGGGGAGATATGAAAAAGCATGAAATGGAGCCATAACAACACACCACAACCTGCCTTAGGTCTCCCCGCAGAATCGAAATATGATGAAAAATGACAACATAATAATAATAGTGATAGTTAAAATGATATAATAAAACGAAATAATAATCGGTGCCCTTGGTAAGTTAACTGACTGAATAAAAAGGATAAAGAAATTTTGTCCTGATTGCGCAGTGGAACTTTTGCAAAAAGATAGCCTCTTAGGAATGGTATGAATAATCCGGTAAATAAATCAGAGACAAATTTCATGATACCTTAAGCTGCTGCTTGTAGTCCACTATCTATGCACTGATCACTAGATATTAAGATTTTACCTGCGGAAAAAATAATAATAATAATAGATTTTATCTATGGGAAATTCTGCTGAGATTAATGTGGTCAGTGGTATAGTAACCAGGATGAGGAGACATTAGTTTAGTCGATACTCCTAATGCCATCATTTTAACACTGTTGTGGATTCCAGTTGAGAAACGATACAAAATAATAAAAAAACAAGAACAGATATGGAGATAGAAAATGTAAGTTATACTGAACAAAAATATACAAACTGGAACACGGGTTAGTCAATTCAGGAATACTATTAGTAGAAATCAATATATACAGTCTTACAGTGAAATAGTATATCCGGGTAATGATTCTCTATCCAAACAACTCCAACTAACGCTGCATCAACTTACTGACTTAAGCAACAGCCGTTCTTCTGTATAGGCAGGATTATATTTACACTTCAGGCGAGTCCATTCTTGTATCCAAAAAGTGGTGATCCCCAACAAACACATAAGTTGAGGTGCCGACATGAAACATAAAAGGTTTTATGGAACGCAATAAGTAGATATCTTTGTTCAAGAAGGTTTCCCCGTCCTCAAACTTATAAACAATAAAATCCGGATTAACGGTCCGTAAAAACATAATATTTAATAATAGAAATTATATAGTCCGTATTTTTTAGTATTTGTCAAGATTTCTGCGATGAAGTAGCATTTACAGTATTTACATTATTCGGACTATTGTCCCTATCTTTGCTGCTATTTGTACAACATTTCAGCCGTTGTACGCTCCGGCCTTCTTCAAGTGCTAAGAATTTCGAACCGAACCATTTATCACTGGGGTATATCATGTTCATTTCTTGCGTAAAGCCTCGATTGGAAGTTATGAGTTATCTCTTTCTAACCCTGCAAGTTAATTGTCACCAAGTGGATGTAGACGTCGGTAGGTTCCTGACTTGACTCTTATAGTTGTGAGTTCAATACCAGGCTACAGCAGTGGTGTACAAGTAACTGTGCACGGGGTACTTAAGGCTTCTACCTCCAAGCATCTTAGGGGTCAGCTGTGCGTCTTCTACGGGTAGAGAATAATAAGTAGGTGGGCGGACCTGAAGCAGACTACCACCACGTTTAATTTTGTTGTTTTTCTTTTTTTTTCTTTTTTTTTTTACTTTTTTCAGCGCAGTCCTATCGATTACCCCCTTAGCTTTACGATTGACAAAAGAAAATTGAAAAATTTCAATATTTAAACATTTTCTGGAGCGGGGATCATTTTTTTATACAACGTTATAGTAAATCGAGCCTCCATTTTGAAACCAGTCGCCGGTACGACATTAAGACCACCTATAAATGTGTTCATTATCACATTTTTTTACTTTTTTCAGTGCAATATTATCTTTTACACCTTAAATTTTACGAATGACAAAAAAAAATTGGCAAAAATTTCAATATTTAAACAATCTTGGGGGGGACCATTTTCTTAGACAATTTTATAGTGGTTTGAAAATGGAGGATCGATTTACTTTAATATTGTATGAAAAACTGACTCCCTCCCCCCCCACACACACACAAATTTGTTTAAATATTGTAATTTTTCTACATTTTTTTGATAATCGGAAAGTTTAATTAACAATCGATAGGACTGCGCTGAAAAAAGTAAAAACAAAATGAAAAACAACGAAATTAAACATGGTGGTAATCTTCTTCAGGTCCGCCAGTAGGTGTTTTGAAAGTGTCATCATTCTCATTATATCACGCGATTTATGTTTGTTGAGTCCGAAATATATAAGTTGTTGCCATTTTCTAATTCTGTGACACTTGTTTTAGTAAGTGCTGAGCGAAGTTTTAATGTAATGTGCCAAGCGAAATCTTGGACATGGTTAAAGATGGCAGACAACAGACCAAATAATAGGATACTTGCTATCATAATCAAGAACCAAACGGGTAACTTGTGTTGAGAAAATCACGGATAATTTTATTGCAAAAACCCGAAAGGCGTCGGAACTATTTCGCAATCTTTTAGAATGCAACATTATTAAAAAGTAATTTTTTTAGTAAAAGTTATGAAATACAAGACTCAAGAGCTATTCAGGGTAGAGGATTACTGTTGAAATATTTATATTAAATGGCATGTGACATAAGGGAAAAAGAGAGTGGTAGAAAGTGAAGATTATGAGGATAAGGAGGATAGATAAAAATTGGTCCTTGGCTTTATCTCTGCTAATCTCTGTTTTGCGAACCATTTACAGAAAATCGTTAGATAGACGATGCGCTGGTTTTCCGTGACTCTCTTGTCTTCAATATTCTCTATGATTGTTAAATTTCTGAAGCTATTTTTCCGCATTATGTACCCTAGGTTTTTAACTGTCTTTTTTTGACGTTATGCATATCTCATTTTTGTTTCCATTTTATTTAAATGTTCATCGTTGCATGTCTGAACATCCTCAACATCTTTCTGTAGGACCTCATTTAGAAACATTTCTGAAGATTGGCATAACTGTTTGATCTGATTCGATCTCTATGTTCTCCATCATTTTTCTAATATTTTATTCTTTTCAACTATAAAAATGTAGGCTCTACTCAAAAAACAGACCTTCCTTCCGATTTGATGTACGAATGAGTAAGGCTAAAAATAAACCTACTGAAATATTGAGACAAAAATTAAATCAAAAATGATCCTCAGTTCGGACAATTTTTGGGCACATAATGGCACATCACAGACATACAGAAGTAATAAATATAAATACTTTCACGGCTTCTGTTCCGATGAACTTAGATCACTAGTGCCCCCTAAATACGAATTTGAACGAGATACTAGATTAGCAACTAAATCCCACCCTTTTACAGTAAAACCGATAAAATGCAACCGTAACTTCTACTCCAATAGTTTCTTTCCTCGCACTTCCCGACTGTGGAATTCTCTTCCAAATGATTGCTTCCCCGACGGCTACAATCTCCAGTAGTTTAAATGTAAGGTCAATAGACACCTCCTAACACACTAACCTGCTCCCATTCTATCAAACAGTCTTCCCATCTGCCCAACCCTCATCCTCGCTATCCTTACTCATCTGTCACCTTCCTCCTGACATTCCCTATATCTAACCACTACTTCTCTTTACCTTCCCCTATGTAGCCCCATGCGAAATAGCGGCAGTTGGAATGCCTTTGCTTGGGGTAAACATGATTAAAAAAAAAATTACTTAAAAATATTTGTGCCGAGTTAAAATTGAAGGAAATTAATTCAGAATTGTTTCAATTCTGGCGTTGGAGAATTCGTGATCTTTTCATATTTTTACCTTTTGTCAAAAACTCGATCCTTTTTTCTTCCTGACCTGACCTCTGGATTAAATACTCGTTTCGTTACGTAATCTATGGGTTAAATACAAGGATACTCGATTCTATTTCTGAGTACTGGGTTAAATACAAAACAACCCGTTCCTCTTACTAACCTCTGCATTAAATACAAGGGCATCCGTTTCTCTTCTTGAATTTCTGGTTTAAATACAATGGCATCCCTTTCTCTTACTAATCCGTGGGTTAAATATAAGGGCATTTGTTCTGTTCCTGACTTCTGGGTTAAATATAAGGCAATCCTTCTCTTTTCATGACCATTTGGGATACTGACTTCTTTACTTGACTCTCGTTTTAAACATCTGATTTCTGTTTTTTAATGGCTTTTTGTTTCGGGTCAATAACTTTTCAGCAACCCTAATGGCAAAGCTCAGTTTACAATAAGTCAAACTTTGAATTCGAAACTATGGAACACATCCTACTAAAGAATTCTTGTTAAGGCTGACTAGTTTGCAGATTGCAGTTTGGACGAGAAAACAATTTGGAAGCTCGTTATTTGATGTGACTTCTGTTAAAATAGTTAAAATAGGAAAAAAACGTTAGAGAAACGTATAGAATTCACCAGACTGATTATTGATTAATATTTATAAGCCGAGCATTTGATTTCAGTTGGCACAAGAGGTTCAAAAACAATGGAGATGAGTTGGTGGATTTGAGAGATATGAAAAAGAGAGGGACGTTGTTCTATATTAAGACCGACGTATGTCTTTAAAGAAAATAAGCGTACCGTTTGGTCTTGGTATGGTCACGATACACAGAATTTTTCATGAAGATCTGAACATGCGTAAAGTTTATTTCCAGACCGCTCAGTGACGAACAGAAGTAAAACGAGACAGTTGATGGACATCAGAACTGCCGCTCAACATCCCAGCAGTCCAGACATTTGGTTGTTACCCAAGCTGAAGGCGAACCTCATAGGTAGAAGATGGAAGCTGTGACAAGGATTCCAAATACCTTAATTTTTGGATGACTTCTACGAAGTGAATGGAATGCTAATACAAACACAGAAGCTCCTACTTTGAAGGGGAATTTGTACTTCTTTGAAAGTAATAAATGTCTCTCCTGAATAAGTCTGAAAATGTCTGGAATGAACCATGTATATAATTACTATTCATCGATTCGTTGGCAATAATTGCGCGTTACAACTTCATTCTGCAGGATTATTCATGGGAAAGGTTCTGGTGTTTTCTTGTCCAAATTACAATCTGCAAACTAGTCAGCCATAACAAGGAATTGTATAGTAGAGGGTGTGTTCAAATAGCTATTACGGTCGTTTTCTTTAATCTGGAAAAACAAAACTTGGTAGATGAGCTTATTAGATGTATAGTAACTATATACTAAAATGACATACTAAAATTACAATAACTGATGTTTTAATAAAATTACACTAATCCCGACTATGCTTCGCTGCGGCGGCGGAGTCGGCGTGTAGTGGCGGCGACGTTGTAGGCGTTGTCACCTCTCATCGGCGGCGCCAGCAGCGCCAGCAGCGAACCACGGAAGCCGGTATCGATGCGCCAGGGCTAGACGGATGAGATCTAACGCACACGACAGGATGTGCGTTGTGGTGCATTGGATATCGGCTCGGAACGAGAAATCGGGGAGCCGAGTTCGAATTCCACCTGAATTCATTTTTCAATTATGCACAAATACCCTTGGGAAAGGTATTAATCCGTCTATTCCCTCCAGTTATGGATTAAATAACAGGACAGATTGGGTTCTATAGCCTTGGTCGGCAACCAGTCTACCGCAGAAAGCAATGGCAACCTACTGAAGGTAGTGCCCAGTCAGTCATGTCTCTTTCGAGACATGATCGCCCAAAGCGTGTATCATGTATGGCACTTAACTGACTGATTGAATATAATAGTTGTAAACATGGTTAAGACTTCTACTGGGCATAAAGTGGGGGATCAGTGTTATATTGTTATGAACTAATAAACTGATCCCCCACTAATTACTACATAATTATGTAATACATCACTTTCCACCTCTAGCTATGAGTCAAATAACAAGACAGATTGGGTTCCATAGTCATGGCTGGCAACCAATCTATCGCAGAAAGCAATGGCAACCTACTGTGGGATAATCTTCTGCCCAGTCAGTCATGTCTCTTTCGAGACATGATCGCCCAAAGCGTGTATTATGTATGGCACTTAACTGACTGATTGAATATAATAGTTGAAAACATGGTTAACTGGGGATCAGTTTTATATTGTTATGAACTAATAAACTGATCCCCCACTAATTACTACATAATTATATAATACATCACTTCCACCTCTAGCTATGAGTCAAATAACCAGACAGATTGGGTTCCATAGTCATGGCTGGCAACCAGTAGAAAGTAATGGCAACGTACTGCCGGATAATCTTCTGCCCTGTCAGTCATGTCTCTTTCGAGACATGATCGCCCAAGCGTGTTTCACGTATGGCGTTAAACTGACTGACTGACAATAATCTCGAACAGTAATATCTAAAAAGAAACCTCTGGAAGGCACCTCATATCTAACACTATATTAAAAATAAAGCTTGAGTTTATTTTTATGAATTGAAACAGTAACTTTGAAGCAGTCTCAAAAAAAAGAATTTTACATTACTTAAAAGAGTATGCGGTCAGAATATCGTATTGAAATATGTCTATTATGAAACAAATTCCGAGCGAATATGTGATAAAAAAAAACAACAGTATGAAATAAAATGAATATAAATTGCTCTATTGTGATCCCTGATCTATTTTCAGTCAATTCAATCAGATATTTTCTTTTGCGTTTATAAATTCCAACGTTATTCAACTCTGTTCGAGGGCATCGATTTTATTCCAATCATAGAGCCATTCAATGCGTGAACTTTTCAATTAAAAAGAAAAATGTCCATATCTTTCTTCGATTATTCAAGTTTATCGTGGGAATCTTCTACGCCTTTTCTCTTCAAATATGCAACCATCCTATTTCGTCTTTTCTGATCCGGGAAAATCTAATGTAAGCAAATTTCTTCAACTACGAGATCGATAATTAACTTTGACATCAATCAGTAAACAAATTCCTTCTTTGACTCGCGACTTTCGAAACTGGAAGATTTCGTTCTAAAATCGCTTGCTTATTGTCTGAAGTTCTATTAAAAGTCTTCACAAGAAATACTTTATTGAATACGTAACAATAGCAACGTTAGCAATCAGTCAGTTAACTACCATACGTGATACACGCTTTCGAGACATGACTGACAAGGCAAAAGATTTTCCCACAGAAGGTTGCCATTACTTTCTGAAGTAGACCGGTTGCCAACCAAGACTATAGAACCCAGTCTGTCCTGCTATTCAACCCATAGCTTGATGGAGAAGAGATAGATTAATGCCTTTCCTTTTCGTCAGGGGTCGCCAACCTTTTGGAGAGAGCGGGTCAGACAGCTATGCAAAGTCTCGAAGGAGGGCTATGGTATCAAATGTACTGTAATAAACTGTCTCGACCTCAGACCGTTCCGTCCAGAAGTCCGCCCTCATCTGAACGTTTAAAGAAATAACAATGAAATTAATGTTATATTATTTAAACAAAGTTCTTTATTTTATTGCAAGACTAACAGGATAACAGCTAACACAATCAACAAAAAATGAAAATTCTTACAATAAAGTACACTTAGAAATGGCGAATTATTTAATAAGACATTTGTTTCTCTTTATTATTCGACAATTTCTCCACATCAGTTGATATATTTGTTGATGACAGGAACAAAACTTAAATCAAGTGTTCATCGCCCAACCTTGTTCTTAAACGATTTTTAATATATTCCTTTTTCGTAAAATGGTTGTTCTCTAGCATATATTCGTCCAAATAATGATACCCTCATTTTCGCATAATTCAATAGACTTTTATACTTTCCGCTTGCCAAAATATATTCCTTTTTCGTAAAAAGGTTGTTCTCTGTATATATTCTTCCAAATAATGATACCATTATTTTCGCATTATTCAATAGACTTTTTTATTTTCCGCTGACCAAAATATATTTCTTAAGAAAGACAGCAGTGGATTTGAAATTAAATTTTCATTTAAAAATTCGTGGCATTGCAAGTCGCTGAACTCTGATAATTTCTCTGCCACTTTCTCAGCAAATTAATTAAATAATTAGTGTCGAGGCGTAAAGTTGGTGGGTGGGCTGACAAGACTTCTTCACGGGCCGGGTGTGGCCTTGGGGGCCGGGGTTGCCGACCCTTGCTTTACGTGAATGAAAGGTAATTCGAATTATTGTCAACGAATATGTATTTATTTATGTGAGTTTGAATTGCCCTTCGAACATCGAGGAGTCTGGTTAACCTTCGGGATAGAGTCGTAGTGGTTGTGCCTACAACGTACAAATTTTTTCCTTGTGGATCATAGTGTGAACGGTAAAAATATGATTGAACGGTAAAAATATGATTGACAAACATATATCTAGATCGTAGATGGTAGCGACATAGTGTACCAACAAAGATCGACATCAAAGGCAGAAAGCACAAGTCGATAACAAAAGAGGCAGGGATGTATGGAAATTTTGGGTTATATAAGTTTGGGGTTTCTGACAGAAGTCAGAACAGAGAGAGAGAGAGAGAACAGGGAACTTCCGCAGGTTAATGACTCCCCTGAACAGCTCCTACGTGTGCGCAATCTCTCTCCGGCCAATCCTCCTACTCCACACATCTGTCATCGACTAAAAATAAAAATATGTTTATATTTTTATATATAAATGTTATTGTTCGTCATTGTCTATCAAGACGATTGTTGTTTATCAGCAGCAGCGGTATTATATAACAACAGAGAATACAGTTTCCTCTGTTAAATGTACTACGGAAGAAGATTTTATTTATTTTACGTTAATAACTTCTAATATCTTGAATCTTTCTTTTCGTACAGTTAATATATTTACATATGTGATGGTTGAGAGTGTATTTAGTTAACTTGATTTTTTATGTACTAGGGTGCATACGTTTGGGTCTAATGAATATAAATCTTTCACGAAAGTTTTAATATCATCATCATTTAATCAGTTGGCGCATTTGGCGCCGATGGAATCGCCACTCCCCGTGTTGCAACTGGGTTCATGGTAACAGTCATGGCAAAATAGCTCAATGGCTTGCTGGTTTCTTTCGCACCGGCGATGTTGAGGTCCTCCTTTTGCCAGTCCGGTTGATTAATGCCGCTGACCTGGGTGTGGCCGTTGTAATAGCCATACAACTTATTGGAGAATTGGATAAAGGTCGTGAACAGTTGTTCTTGTCCTTAAGAAAACATGCCCAGTGGACATAGACGTTTAAGTGTTCATAGGACTTGACCCAAAGAGTTGTGAGTTCAGCACCAGGCTACAGCAGTGGTGAACAAGTAACTTGTAGGATTAGAGGGAGATAACTCATGACTTCAAATCGAGGTTTTACTCAAGGAATGAGGATGATATACTCCAGTGATCGTAATAAAGGGTTCGATTCAAAATTCCTAGCTCCTGAAGAAGATCGTAGCGTACAACGGCCAAAACGTCGTACAAATGGTAACAAAGGTTAGGACAATAGTCCAAATAATGTAAATACTGTAAGTATAGTTCTGCAACCCTCTTCACCTGAGTAAAGCCGGATCGACCGTTTTACTGCAATGTTACTCCTACTGATGATGCGCCCCTACACACCCCTACTAAACAAAAATTAATTTCGTCATGCGTTCTGGTTATTTTTAAGCTTCGGGGTTATTTAGATACGTTATCTGTCACATATAAAACACTACGCCTCCTTGGTCTCACACTTTCAGCGGACCTCAAATAGAATGACTATATCGAATCCATTGCTAAATCCGCTGCTATGAAAGTCGGTTCTCTGTGTAGGGTCCGGAAGTTTTTTCCGTCTAAATCTATCCTGCACATTTATAAATCTACCATCCGCCCGTGCATTGAATACTGCTGCCATATCTGGTCGGGTGCCCCTGCTGTTCTCCTCGGGCTTCTCGATAAGGTTCAGAGGAGGGTCTGTAATGTGATAGATACCGACTTGGCAGACCGCCTGCAGTCTCTCTCCCACCGGCGAGACGTGGCTTCCCTGTGTCTCTTCTATAAATACTTTCACGGCTTCTGCTCCGATGAACTTAGATCACTGGTGTCCCCTAAATACGAATTTGCACGAGATACTAGATTAGCAACTAGATCCAACCCTTTTACAGTGAAACCGATAAAATGCAGCCGTAACTTCTACTCCAACAGTTTCTTTCCTCGCACTTCCCGACTGTGGAATTCTCTTCCAAACGATTGCTTCCCCGACGGCTACAATCTCCAGGAGTTTAAATGTAAGGTCAATAGACACCTCCTAACACACTAACCTGCTCCCATTCTATCAAGCACTCTTCCCATCTGCCCGACCCTCATCCTCGCTATCCTTACTCATCTGTCACCTTCCTCCTGACATTCCGTATGTCTATCCACTCCTTCTCTTTACCTTCCCCTATGTAGCCCCATGCGCAATAGTGGCAGTGAAATGGCTTGCTTGGGGTGAGATGATTAAAAAAAAAAAAAAAAAATTCATATATATAAGGCAGGTGAGCAACTTTCCAAATTAATATAGAGATGCTACAGTCAGGTGACCAGTAAATGAGATCCTTTATTGATTGAATGTAATTTCAGTAGTTGATTACACTTGACACTATAGTTGCAATGTTTAAAGTGATTGTATTTTATACAATTAATTGTATATTACACACATAGGAGCTATTTATAAATATTTGTCCTATGTTAATGGAGATTTTACTACCAAGGGATAAGAGCCATGATTGTTAGATCATTAACCATCACAAAACCATATCAGATAGATGGATAAATTGAGAGACATATAAAGAGAGAAAGAGATTAATAACTTAAAACACGAACATAATTATCTATCTCATCCTGTTCACATCTATCTATCTATCTATCTATCTATCTATCTATCTATCTATCTATCTCATTCTGTTCATTCTATTTATCTATCGATCTATCTCATTCTGTTCACATCTATCTATCTATCTATCTATCTATCTATCTATCTATCTATCTATCTCAGCTTGTTCATATCTATCTATCTATCTATCTATCTATCTATCTATCTATCTCATTCTGTTCATTATATCTATCTATCTATCTATCTATCTATCTATCTATCTATCTCATTCTGTTCATTCTATTTATCTATCGATCTATCTCATTCTGTTCACATCTATCTATCTATCCCATTCTGAACACATCTATCTATCTATCTATCTATCTATCTATCTATCTATCTATCTATCTATCTATCTCATTCTGTTCACATATATCTATCTATCTCAGTCTGTTCATATCTATCTATCTATCTATCTCATTCTGTTCACATCTATCTATCTATCTATCTATCCCATTCTGAACACATCTATCTATCTATCTATCTAACTATCTATCTATCTATCTATCTCTCTATCTATCTATCTATTTATCTCATTCTGTTCACATATATCTATCTATCTATCTCAGTCTGTTCACATCTATCTATCTATCTATCTATCTATCTATCTATATATATATATATCTGTCTCATTCTGTTCACATCTATGTATGTATCAATCTATCGATCTATCTCATTCTGTTCACATCTATCTATCTATCTATCTATCTATCTATCTATCTATCTCAGTCTGTTCACAACTATCTATCTATATATCTGTCTCATTCTGTTCACATCTATCTATCTCATTCTGTTCACATCTATCTATCTATCTATCTATTTATCTATCTATCTATCTATCTATCTCAGTCTGTTCACAACTATCTATCTATATATCTGTCTCATTCTGTTCACATCTATCTATCTCATTCTGTTCACATCTATCTATCTATCTATCTATCTATCTATCTATCTATCTATCTTATTCTGTTCATATCTATCTATCTATCAATCTATCTATCTATTTCATTCTGTTCACCTATATCTATCTCACTCTGTTCATATCTATCTATCTATCTATCTATCTATCTATCTATCTATCTATCTCATTCTGTTCACATCTATCTATCTATCTATCTATCTATCTATCTATCTATCTATCTCATTCTGTTCACATCTATCTATCTATCTATCTATCTATCTATCTATCTATCTCATTTTCTTTACATCTATCTATCGATCTAACTCATTCTGTTCACATCTATCTATCTATCTATCTATCTATCTATCTATCTATCTATCTATCTATCTCATTCTGTTCACATCTATGTATCTATCTATCTATCTATCTCATTCTGTTCACATCTGTCTATCTATCCAGCTAGCCAGCTAGCTAGCTATCTCATTCTGTTCACATCTATCTATCTATCTATCTATCTATCTATCTATCTATCTATCTATCTATCTCATTCTGTTCCCATCTTCCCATCTATCTATCTATCTATCTATCTATCTATCTATCTATCTATCTATCTATCTCATTCTGTTCCTATCTATCTATCTATCTATCTATCTATCTATCTATCTATCTATCTATCTCATTCTGTTCCTATCTATCTATCTATCTATCTATATATATATATATATATATATATATATATATATATATATATTCTGTTCACATCTATATATCTATCCAGCTAGCTAGCTAGCTAGCTATCTCATTCTGTTCACATCTATCTATCTATCTATCTATCTATCTATCTATCTATCTATCTATCTATCTATCTATCTCATTCTGTTCACATCTATCTATCTATCACATTCTGTTCACATCTATCTATCTATCTCATTCTGTTCACATCGTTAGTTGGGCGTGCTCGAAGTCACAAGTCATCGTGACCGAGGGTTTGAGCGTCCTGACTGTTCACGCTAGGTAACGCGCTCTCTCCCGGAAACTGTAACTAAGGTCTGTTCAGCATATTTCCAGTATAAACTACGGGTGGGCTTTATGGACGTTGAAGAAACACGTCTGCAATGGGTTTTAGCTAGCTGCCCCAGTAGACTGGTATCCTCGAATACGACTGGCCAGCCAATATCTATGTATCTAGTTAGATAGATTATTTAAACTTTACTACATATACTGCTGTGGATTCTGGGTGAGGAACCGCACAAAATAATGAATAACAAAACAGAAGATATTTCTGATAGAAAAATAGCTTATATTAAACGTAAAGATACAAACTTGAACACAGATTAGTTATCCAGGAATACGATTAGTAGGAATATATATATATATATATATATATATATATATAAAATTCTTTGAAGTGAAGCCGTGCTGGAATTAGTATGCCAGTGTAATACTATTCTGGCTGAGTGGAGCTCAAAGCTACCATGACTACTGACGCGGCATTCTCTGTGTAACTTCGGTATCTCTCGGTAACTCACGGACCTATTACGGTACTCGTACGGTTCTGACATATCTCACTATGACAGGAGTATATGTATACTCAAGTCGAGTACATTATCATAGAAAAACTGACTGGGCAGAAGATTATCCCGCAGTAGGTTGCCATTGCTTTCTGCGGTAGACTGGTTGCCAGCCAAGGCTATTTTCTATTATTTAACCCATAATTAGAGAGAAGAAACGGATGAATGTAAGGAATTAAACTGAAGTTCGAACTGGGCTCCCCGATTTCTCGTTCCGAGCCGATATCAACTGCACCACAACGCACATACGAATTTGATATTAGATATATAGTATTAACCGTGTTACTATGGTTGAGACACCCACATAGAAGCGGAGAGTAATTTTTTTCTCGATATCAAGTGTTTGTGTTTTATAATCAGCGGATGGGATTTTGAAGTGGCGCCTACTTGACTGAAGAGGTAGAAAATAACAAATATGTTAAAGGAAGTATTTAGGATACGCGAAAACAGACCTTGACAGTAATTATTTCCGGTTGCTTGTCTATATTTTTGACTATATCATGAATGGGAAGGAAGAGCCAGTTCTGAGCCTGGCGATGGACAGAGTGTCCATACTCGTATTGTCATGAACACGCTGTGATATGTAGAGGATATGAGAGTTAATATTAGGGAATTTAAACATGCGACATTTAAAAAATACATTTTTTAAATATTTTTTTAAAAAAATGTTTTAAACATGCGACATTTAAAAAATGTTTTTAAATATTTTTAAAAAAGAATTTAAACATGTGACATTTTAAAAAAAATTTTTTAATATTTTTTTAAAAAGAATTTAAGCATGCGACATTTTAAAAAAAATTTTATATTTTTTTAAAAAACAGAATTTAAACATGCCACATTTAAAAATTATTTTTCTTTAATATTTTTTAAAAAAGAATTTAAACATGCGACATTTAAAAAATTGTTTTTAATATTTTTTAAAAAAAGAATTTAAACATGCGACATTTGCAAAAAATTTAATTTAAATATTTTTTTAAAAAAGAATTTAAACATGCGACATTTTTAAAAAAAATTTAAATATTAAAAAAAAAGAATTTAAACATGCGACATTAGACATCCGAATTTAAAAGTTTATCCCATGTGTCACCTACAGACATACAAAACGAAGCCCTAAATAAAATGCCGACTGCTAGAAACAAGATTCAAGTACCTATTTTTCGAAGTTATTATCTTTCATTTACTTGTGAACATTCAACGTTTTCAACATTTGGCGAAAACGAAGACGCAATGTAATGGTTTCACTGACAGCTCGCTGGGAAATGGCTGGGGGTTCCCGTTGTATATTTAAGTTAGTTACGTGCCATTTGTGATACAAGCTTAGGCGTTCATGTCTCTTTCGAAACATGATTGACTAAGAAGGTTGCCATTTATTTCTGTAGTAGATTGTTTGCCAACCAAGGCTATAGAACCCAGTCTGTTCAGTTTTTTAACCCATAACTGGAGATAGAATCGATGGATTCATATCTTTCCCAAGGGTGTTTACGGCCATATCACGTTGAATACACCGGTTCTCGCTCGATCACCGAAGTTAAGCAACGTTGAGCCTGGTCAGTACTTAGACCGCTTGGGAATACCAGGTGCTTTAAGCGTATAATGACGGATGTGCGTTATGGTGCAGTGGATATCGGCTCGGAAAGAGAAATCGGTGAGCCGAGTTCAAATTCCAGTTGAGTACCCTGCATTCACTTAAGCACTGGTACCTTTGGGAAAGGTATAAATCCGTCCCTTCCCTCCAGTTATTGGTTAAATAACAAAGGTAGGACTTGGGGACCCTGCCCTTTAAAAACAAATCCCAATGAATCTTGATACTCGAAAAGAAAAAAGTATTACTAGACACCAAACTTATATAAAAACAACAATTAAATTGTTGAAAGTAAAAGGTATTACCAGCAATAAATAACTAAGACTTGGTTGGCAATAAATGACCCGCCGGGGTTGATATGCCATAAAAACAAAGCAACCAACCAACCCAAGGGTGTAAGCGAATATAATAAATTCAACTGAAATTCAAAATCGGCTTTCTGATTTCTTGTTCCGAGTCGATATACATTGCGCCACAACTCACACCCCAGTTGCATAATGACATATCAATAAAATATGTTTATCTAAACTTACTTATAAATGGAAATTTGTCTGTGTGTGTGTGTATCCGTTACCTATAGACTCCAAAACGGCTTAACCGATTTTCTTGAAAATTTACACAGTTGTACTTTAAGCGTCTGCGAGTGTTCTTAGCTAGGTTTTGTGTCGAGGTACCCCAGATAAATATCAAAAATCGATAATCGAAAAAATCGGGTTATAGAAGGAGTGGTCCGATTTTAATCAAATTTGATACACTCATAGACAAAGACATAAGAAACGATATTCAGAAGTTTCAAGGTTGCAGTTCTTACAATACTGCAGAAAATTTTATATCGATACCAGAAAATCAAAATTTGACTTATATCCATTCATTTTTCTTTCAGTCTACAGTTTCGCTTTAACTGGAAATAACTATCGCTTTTTAGTCTTTCGTGCCAACGTCCAAAGAGTCTGAGCTCCAGTCTGCTAGTAATACATATACACAGGTAAATACAGGGACACCTCGAGGTAGGGTAGGGTTAGTAAGCTTGTCTCAGTAGAATCATTGCATTGATACCCTCACTGGGTGCCCCATACTTTCGGCTTTGTGCCACACGTAAGGTACGTTTACAAAATTGCCTTAAACAAATACAGTGCGGTCCACATGTAGGTGGCAAGTAAACGATAATATTTATTTTTAGAATACATATACATTTATATTTACTACTACAGTTATTGGCTTCCGGCCTATCACGTTGAATACACCGGTTCTCGCTCAATCATCGAAGTTTAGCAAGTTTAGCAAGTGACGGATGTGCGTTATGGTGCAGTGGATATCGGCTCGGAAAGAGAAATCGGTGAGCCGAGTTCGAATTCCAGTTGAATACCCTGCATTCACTTAAGCGCTGGTACCCTTGGGAAAGGTATAAATCCGTCCATTCCCTCCAGTTATGGGTTAAATAACAAGGGTAGGATTTGGGGACACTGCCCTTAAAAACAAATCCCAATGAATCGTGAAAAGAAAAATGTTGTAAAATTAAAATAACCTTACCCAAAATCACTGGTTATAACCTTAAAATGATCCCATAAGGATTGATAGATCGTTAAGCCTCAAAAACAAACTACAGTTATTACATTGCCAATTAAATCATATTGTGTACAATAATACAAGAACGCTTAGATTTTATGAACGCAGGTACTCAAATTGTTAACTATCCGTCCCAATTTACATAGCTTTTAAGTCTACCCCTCATGCTTTACCAAATATTTTTGTACAAGTCTCATTGTGTTTTAATTTCAAATCACCAAAACTTCTTGGTTTTCGACTATAATCTTTGTCCTTGAGTAGTCTCAGTCCTTTGGGGTCAAGTCAGGTAAACGTGCTGGCCAATAAATAAGACCTCCTTGGTCAATTCATTTCTCAGATGTTTCATCAAGATACTCACAAACAGCTCTTGAATGATGTAGGGGACCCATCTTGTTGGAAACAATGAACGCCATTTTAATAATATAACTGATACACAAACCTACTCTGCTTACTGTCCACCTACACTGGACCACACTGTATATATATATTTATATATATATGTATATGAGAAAAGATTTAGGCAAACACGTTATTTCATGGTAAATCGGAAGTATTTGCCTATTTCAGGCGAACCATCATCAGCTTCCGTCTTTACTGTACAGAAGATTTAACACGATTTTTACATTCGTGTAAAATCTTCTGTACAATAAAGACGGAAGCTGATGATGGTTCACATGAAATAGGCCTATACTTCCGATTCACCATGGAATAACGTGTCTGTCTTAATTTTTCTTATATTTGCTCCATATGTATTTATATACATATATATTTAGAGATTTCTTAGAGATTTATCCTACCACACTGCATGTACAGGATACTCTTTTGATCCTTCTAATCTTCACCGCATGCTTATATATATATATATATATATATAAGTCGAGATTGTATTCTCTCTCTCTCTCTCTCTCTCTCTCTCAATATCTATCTATCTATCTATCTATCTATCTATCTATCTATCTATCTATCTATCTATCCCAGTCTGTTCATATCTATCTATCTATCTATCTATCTATCTATCTATCTATCTATCTATCTATCTATCTATCTTATTGCTTCTGAATTCTTTAAGAATCTCCCGCTCTTAAGTGTTTCATGCCCACCAACTTGAGACACTGAGTGTGGATAGAATCGCCAACGGGGGCTGCCCGTTGGCTGTCATCGCCGCAGCAAACATTCTCTTATATTTTCGGGGTTTTATCGATTTATCGATACGTTCCCCTAACATCTGTGTTTGTTTCTTTTGCCGCTAGTTTATTGGTTAATGTATTTGTCCATTTCTAACTTAGTTCATATAAACCACAGCCTCACGTTCACAAAGAAAGAAAGATAGATAGATAGATAGATAGATAGATAGATAGATAGATAGATAGATATGATGACTAACACAGATATATAGATAGATAGATAGATATTTCCAACTCGCTTGTCATTTGAAAGCAGTGAGACACAATCGCTAATGGACACGATTGATTTCCTCATTTTCTTGTTATCATTGCACAGTTTTGACTGAATTTTTGCCTCAATTACCATTTCTGTTCATGAACACAGAAGGCGGATATCAAAGAAATAATAATCTCTCTCTCTCTCTCTCTCTCTCTCTCTCTCTCTCTCTCTCTCTCTCTCTCTCTCTTTGAGTCATGTGCGCTTCGGGTGTTTGCGATTGAAGTTGAAGCTGGTGATAAAGCATCTTTGTATAACGAGAAAGACTGCTAGATTTTCTAAAACACCTTTCTTCCAGCAGGATTTCTGACTAGCAGCAGGACCTGGGTGATTTGTTTTATATCATCAATAGGCCTTTATTGATCTGGATTGTTGACAAGAGTCAAGGTGACCGGTCACTGCTGGATCACAAGTAAATCTGCTTTCTGTTTTGTGTTCTATATTCAAGTTGTGTTTTCAATAGTCGAACAACACTGCTTTCTTCGGAACAGGCTCAGTTCAAATCCAATAAATCCTTATGAGAGATCAACCATTTTCTACGTAGAGAAGAATCCGTTATCAGATCTTTCCATGCACATTCAGAACAAGAAAAAGATTAACACAATGTGAGGAATTTACGGATAAAAGGTTTTCGTTTCTATGACTCGTTCTACAGAATTTAATATTATTTTGTTTAAAAACATAAGATCAAAAATCACGCACCAACATTAACGTTAAATTCTTCAAACATATTTGCCAAATGAATAGATAAAAAAAAATGAAGTATTAAAATAAAAGCTATTCATGTAAAAAATTGATTGATTTTTTTTTTTTTTTTACAGTTTATTAATATTATACAGGTCATTTAAAGGCAGAAAGACACGTTCATCCTGGATGGTGCATACATATATATCTATCTTGATCATAGGCAGAAATTCTTCAGAATGTTACCTTAATTCTAAACAGTGCTCACAGATAATATACTAATTCTAGGTAGAAATTCCGGAAATTGACACCTTACTCCTAGGCAGAGAGCACATATGCTACACTGACCCTCAGTTAAAAAAAAGAAACAGGAAAAACGACATATTAAGAGAAAGAGAGAGAGAGAGAGAGCACATATACAGGGAGCAATTGTTAATTTGTCGTCAAAAATTAAGCAAAAATGAAAATAACACTGACATCTTATTTTGACAACTAAATTTACCAAAATTACACAAAAATATCAGGAAATGCTAAACAGTAAATTTCTTCAATCGAAGTTAGAACATTTGAAGAACGTCACTTTAATGCTAGGCCGCGAGCACACATATTTCACTGATCCTAAGTAATCCAACTTTAAATTATAAGTGGAAGGCGTGCCTACTGCGAAAACCACTTTAAATTCTGTCTTTTACATTGAATCTGACACTGGTGATACGCAACTATCTCAGTTACAAGGCAGAGCCAATCATGTCATACTATCAAAAAAGATATTTCCAATATAAATATTTCTTTTAAAAGCGTACATTCTACCTGACAAGTGTACATTCTACCTGAAAAATTCAATTTGGGGATCTGTTTGATTTCATCGTTTTTAATTTTGTTTGGTGATCTTTTTTTCATTTCTTTTTTTTTAATCCTTAACCGGTATCATTAAGAGAGATTAAAGCGAATTAACAGAGCGTATGACAGATGAGATCAAACTCAGAGCCTCCAGTTATACACACAGTATATTGGCCGAGAGGCGACCAGCTGTGCTGTACCGGATATCCGTTTGTTGTTCGCTTGAAAATCTCATTAACGACCTACCGAGCAAGGAGATGAAGACATCATACCACAATCATAGGTAAAGATCTTTGAAAGACATGACTCCTAGCAGTTACTGCTGATGGAGAAACAAACCGTGTTCTTCACACATCAGAATGTGGAACTTTTACTAGTGACAAAGAGAGATTAGTATGACACAAGGCCGTTAAAATAAGAGCGAACGGTTTTAAAAGTGAAATTAATCCAAGTTATGCTTTGTTTCACTCCATCGCCATCAAGCTACAATCTCCAGGAGTTTAAATGTAAGGTCAATAGACACCTCCTAACATACTAACCTGCTCCCATTCTATCAAACACTCTTCCCATCTGCCCAACCCTCATTCTCGCTATCCTTACTCATCTGTCACCTTCCTCCTGACATTCCCTATGTCTAACCACTACTTCTCTTTACCTTCCCCTATGTAGCCTCATGCGCAATAGTGGCAGTGGAATGCCTTGCTTGGGGTGAGATGATTAAAAAAATTTTTTTAAAAAAGCTCTTTTACTATAATTATAACGGTAATATTAGGCGTTTCCTTATTTCAAAGAATTATTTCCTTTAAATATTCGGCATTCATTGACCAAGAAGCCTGTGCTACCCAAGTTACACTTTTTTTTCACTCTCTGTCTAGGATCAAAGTGTAGTATATTGTCCTCGCCTAATATAATAATAATTATATAAGGCGTTTCTTTATAAGGAATTATTTAAGAATCATTGACCGAGAAGCAAATGCCTACCTGAACAACCATTTTCTTCAACCCCTGGCTATCGGTCCTTTCCCGGAATTTCGGCTTTGCTTTGCTTTGCTTATGTTTTTTAAATAAATATATTTGTGACATTGTTCTGATCTCCCATTTCCAACTTCGAATTCAGGAATTTAACTACAATCATCAACTGATCTCAGCATTTTACAGTTGAAATTGCCAGATGAAAACGTAAAGTTCTGTTATACTTTACGTTTTCCTTTCAACAGATTAAATGCTATTGGTTCATTTAACCAGCGTATCAACGTTCATTAGGTCATTTAATGCTGAAAATCGTTTTGATTCATTGGGATTTGTTTTTAAGGGCAGGATCCCAAAGTTCTACCTTTGTTATTTAATCCATAACGGATTAATATTTTTTCCCAAAGGTACCAGTGCTTAAGTGAATGTAGGGTATTCAACCGGAATTCGAATTCGGTTCACCGATTTCGCTTTCCGAGCCGTTATCCACTGCGCCACAACGCACATCATTCACTATACGCTTACAGCAGCCTGGTATTCCCAAGTGGTCACCCATCTAAGTACTGACCAGGCTCAACGTTGCTTAACTTCGGTGATCGAGCGAGAACCGGTGTATTCAACGTGATAGGCCGTAAGCCGCTGTCAGCTGTCATCAACCGTTCGTTTATTTTCTTTTATTGTGAATAGATTTCTTGCTTTTTTTTTTTTTAGTTTATTTCACTCTGCGTAACCCTTTGTGTATCTTTGTGGCATTATCGCAATTTTTGGGGATGAAATGATTGAAAAAATATTGTATTTCTATAGAAAAATCATGATCAATACTTTTACATTATGTACGTAATAATCTGTGGATGTGCGTTGTGGTGCAGTGGATATCGACACAGAACGACTCAGAGCCGGTATCGTTAAGAGAGATTAAAGCGAATTAACAGAGCGTATGACAGATGAGATCAAACTCAGAGCCTCCAGTTATACACACAGTATATCGGCCGAGAGACGACCAGCTGTGCTGTACCGGATATCCGTTTGTTGTTCGTTTGGAAATCTCATTAACGACCTACCGATAGTGGATATCGACTCAGAACGACAAATCGGGGATCCAAGTTCGAACGCATTCACTTACACACAAATACCCTTGGGAAAGGTATTAATACGTCTCTTCTCTCCAGTTATGAGCTAAATAATAAAACAGATTGAATTCTATAGCCTTGGCTGGCAACCAGTCTATTGCAGAAAGCAATGGTAACATACTGCAGAATAATGCTCTGCCCAATCAGTCATGATCACCGAAAGTGTGTATCACTTAACTTACCTAATAGTCATATGCCGTGAATAAAATTGGCATTAATTCCTGGCAATTCCTTTGATAATGTTTTTTGTGCGTTTACATAGTAAAATCTTCAAGAAAAATATTTATATTTTTTGATTCACTTTGTCGTATTAGATAATTTTTTTTTAAATCCAGCTGACTCGTTTATAAATCTACCATTCTTCCGTAGATTAAAAAACCTCCATAAAAATCGAGATTCTCGACAAAATCCCCAAAAGTGTCTGTTATCTTATTTGCATTATTCGGACTATTGTCCTCATATTTGTTTCCATTTGTACGACGTCTCAGCCGTTGTACGCTCCGGCCTTCTTCAGGTTCTAGGAATTTCGAACCAAACCTTTATTACAATCGCTAATTCTCATCCCTTGCGTAGTAGTGCCTCTTTTGGACGTTGGTTAGTTCTTTAGACTTGACCCAAATAGTTGTGAGTTCAATACCAAGCTACAGCAGAGGTGTACAAGTAACTTACATGGTTAGAGGGAGATAACTCATGACTTTCAAAAGAAGCACTACTACGCCAGGGATGAGAATGATATAGCCCAGTGATTGTAATAAAGCGTTAAAATTACTAGCACCTGAAGAAGGCCGGAGCGTACAACGCTGAAACGTCTACAAATAGCAACAAAGATGAGGACAATAGTCCGAATAATGTAAAGACTGTAAATACTACCTCATCTCAGAAATATTGACAAATAGAATGATCTATTATTAAACGTAGTACAAATGGCAACAAAGATGAGGACAATAGTCCGAATAATGTAAGTACTGTAAATACTACCTCATCTCAGAAATATTGACAAATGGAATGATCTATTATTAAACGTCGTACAAATGACAACAAAGATGAGGACAATAGTCCGAATAATGTAAATACTGTAAATATTACCTCATCTCAGAAATATAGACAAATAGAATGATCTGTTATTAAACGTAGTACAAATGGCAACAAAGATGAGGACAATAGTCCGAATAATGCAAATACTGTAAATACTGCCTCATCTCAGAAATACAGACAAATACTCAATGTCAGTTATGTTATCCATTCTGATTTTGCATCATGACATCATGTGATATATTACCTTGCACGGCTGAGATTATTGACAGGTACATCAGGTCCTTGGTAAGGTCAACAATGGACAAGGGTGGTTTACAGATGTATCCAGTCCTAGACAATTTCAACCAAGCGAAAAAAACAGCAACCGTCTTGAAAAGCAATGGGCCGTCGGGGGTGATTGACACATACATCCGGGCGTAGATAACGTCAACAAAGCGGCAAACTGAAAAGATGAGTTTTAATACTATATAAAGTCTGAAATCTTTGGCCTTAGTGACAGTGAACTCCCACTGCTTCCGACTCCCGGTTCCCCCTTCTTGTGCGCGACTCTCTCCGACTGTTGTACTACTTCACACAACCGTCACCGTCGATAAATAGAAATTATAAGACTATATTTTTATATATGTGTGTTCCTTGTTGTTTGTCCAAATTCAGTGGCAGTATACAACAATCACTCCCTTTTCCGCCATCGTGATATTTTCTGTGTCTTTTATGTAAGTATTTTCATAGTAGTTGTTCTAATGGAATCGTTTCTTTGGTAGCAAAACTGCGTGGATCAGAGTGTACTGCTACACTGTCTACGAGATCTCTTTGCTTTATTCTTCGACAATCTAGTACGACTGTTAAATTCATAAAGTGTAGGTACTAAAACGGAAAGCTCATCAGCACAATTTCCATGGAAGTATTTCTTCCTCGCACTTCCCGACTGTGGAATTCCCTTCCACATGATTGCTTCCCCGGCGGCTACAATCTCCAGGAGTTTAAATGTAAAGGTCAATAGACACCTCCTAACACACTAACTCGCTCCCATTGTTTCAAACACTCTTCCCATCTACCCTAACCCCATCCTCTGTATCCTTACCCATCTATCACCTTCCTTCTGACATTTCCTATATCTAACTACTCTTTCTCTTTACCTTCCCCTATGTAGCCCCATGCGCAATAGTGGCAGTGGAATTCCTTGCTTGGGGTGAAATGATAAAAAAAAGTGCAAGTTACGTTACGGCGGTGGAAAAGTGGCTAAAACCGAGTTGCCAGGTCAGTCTAATAACTGCAGATTCTTCTTTGGAATTTCTCAAGACAAGAAGAGGGGATAGTAATATTCAATGCATGGTCGAATGGTAGAATTAAAAATGTGTAAAATAAATTCTGGCGACAGTGAACTGACTTTTCTCGCACAAGACGAAGCAATTGATTCGATATAAGCTTCTCCACTTCATGTCACCGGAATATGTTAGCCCAAGAAAGCACAATGAATTAATTTCTTGGAGTTTAACATCAGTGTTGAATATATATATATATTTTTTTTTTTTTTTTGTCTATGCAAGTGTGAAGTTTCGAAAATTCCATGAAGGTGTTAATAGAATTAAAATATTTTGGTGATTTTGTTGAGAATCTCCAGATTTATAGAAGGAGCCCAAATTTGGATATGATAGAAATTTTTTAATGGGTGTTGCAAAAATTGTCAGTCTGTTTCACTTCCAGAAGTTTGACAAAACATCTGAATTTGAATTATTTCTTGGTTGTATTAGAAGCTTCTTTTTTATTTTTAATCGTATCACCTCGAGCAAGGCGGTAATGCCACTGATGTGCAGGGGGCTACATAAGAGTAAAAAGATTAATTAGAAGAGAGTGAAAAGGAGGACGAACCAGTTAGAAAGGAGCAATGTGTGATGACAGTTTCAAGGTGGAGAGAAAGGAAAGGATATACGGGGTGGTGAAAGAACTAGAGTCAAGTGGTTAATAGATGAGTATTGACATTGCATTTAAATTCCTGGAGGTTGTAGCCGTCAGGAAAGCAAGAATATGGGAGCGAGTTCCACAGGCGGAAAGTGCGAGAGAAGAAGCTGCAGGAGAAGAATTGTCGTCTGTATCAGTATCCTTTCTTATACAATAGGATGTGTGTTGTGATGCAATGGTTATCATGAGAAATCAGAGAGCCGTGTTTGAATTCAAGTTAAATTAGTCGCATTCACTTACGCGCAAGCAGATAGACTAAACTATCGCCCGGTTCACACTCCACCCACGTCTATTGAACAGGTGAAAAAGCTCATCCCTTGTTCCCTGTTTAGGATGTGGTTTCCGGTTTTTTCTCTTTTGCAATTTTTTCACTCTTACGTAGCCCCTGCACATCAGTGGCGTTACCGCTTTACTCGGGGTGATATGATTAAAAAAAATACCCATGCAAAACGTATCAATCTCTCTCTCTCTCTTCTTCTTCTTCTTCTTCTTCTTCCAGCTATGAGTTAAATAGCATGACAGACTGGGTTCTATAGCCTTGGCTAACGACAAGTCAAGCAAAGAAATAAATGGCAAACTAATGCGGGAAAATCTTCTGCCCAAGTCAGTCATGGATCAAAAGACAGATGATCGTTCACTCATGTATCACGTATGGAACTAACCTGACTGACTTCTTATACAATAGTCACCTTTTGGTGTATTTAAGTTTTAACGTAAATCCAGTCTTAAGGGTTGATAAGCCGTAAAATTAAATCAATAGATTAATATATATTTAATTCTACATGTGAACAGAAATTACATAAGTTAGTCGCTTGCTAAATCACGTGCTCTTAAGGTGCTGAGCCGATGATAGCCACCTTGTGTCCCCCACCGCTATATTGATCTGCTGGAGATCCTGGCAGACGACGTCTTACAGCGGCTATGAGGTCTGTCACGAGGTTGTATCCAGTCTTCAGATAGCATTTCCATCTGGTAAATGACTAACGTAAGATGGTCATCAGGTTGTCGCAGAACATGATTTAGCCAACGAAAACTGCTCTTCGCGATGGTGCGCAGATTGAACGGGGTCTTCAAATTCTACTCGTAATGTTTCATAAGAGCAAATCTGTTTGTTTAACAACCATTTCATTTTTTGTTTTATAAGTGATATTTAGATTAGACATAATTTCCTGATACAATGTTCCAATCAGAAGAGCATTCACTTTCCTGGCCGACAATATTTCCAGACCAGAAACAAAAGACTACTAATTATACATCATGAAACAATGCTTTTCCTCGAAACAGGGGAGAAAGACTTGAATCAACATGACTGAAAACCACGAAGGTAATGTCACGAAAGCGCGTGCTGGGAAATCTAAGTACACTTGCAGACAAGAGGAAATTACATCACAGGAAAATAGAAAGAATATCACAAGATTCGAGGCTAGATCAGTAGAAGGGGCGCAGTGAGGTCTCACGTTCAATTTAAGCAAATTTAAGAGGAAAAATCAAGTTCTTATTTAAGTAAAATATTCTTCACAAGCACTATTAGAAATCTGCTCGCGAGTGTGCATAATACAAAAATCTAGAATTGAGCCACCACCTACCGCGGTTTCACACGAACAGTTCTTCGGGACAAGAGGCTGAATGTTTAGAAAACTGTTTATCTTACTGCTAGTTAGCATTATTTTCGGATATTTAGTCTGTTATTATTAGTGTTGACTGTGATTAAGTTCATTACTATATATATATATATATATATATATATATATATATATATATTGTATGTGGATGACTAATATATTATGCTCTTATTACGATTGAGCTCTCTGGAGAAGAAAATTTTAAAAACAGTTTCCACTTCGGCTATAATGCGTGACTCTTCAGAAATGAATTGAGTTCTCTCGGTGACTGGCGTCTGTATACTGCTTACATACAAGACGTTAAAATTCCCCTTCTTTGAGCCCATGAGCCGATGGCTTAGGGAGTAGAGCCTCCGACTGACACCAAATCGGTCGAGTTTTCGATCCCGGCCAGAAGCAAGTGGATATGTCTAGCCACACTGATGAGCTGAGATACAGCGAAACAGGCTTGTGTGTGGATGACTAATATATATGTATATATATATGTGTGTGTGAAATAATGAATTCTAAACAGATATTTATTACATCAACCATTATTATAATGAAAAATAATGATGAAGTACTTGGAATAAACGCCACATTAGATCTTTTGGCAGGTTACAGCAACATTATTTGTTTTTTTAGTCTATAATTTAATTTGGACTCTCCCGTCGATTTCGACGTATGAGCGTCTAACACAGTTAGACAACCACACAAAGAATTGTTTAAAGTGGTGAAGGCTTGTCTAGCATCATCCACACTTTTTGGAACTGCTGATAACAAACAATCGGTGCAGACGTCTGCCACAGATCTCATGAACAACAGACTTCAGTTATTTAACCCATAACTGGAGGGAAGGGATGGATTAATACCTTTCCCAAGTGTTTGACTGGACTTTTAACTCGGCTCTCCGATTTCCCCCTCCGAACTGACATCCACTGCACCACAACTCACATCCGTCAATCTGTCTATATATATATATATATATATATATATATCCGCGAACTGTTTAATATATATATATATATATATATATATATATATCGCACATTTAGAGCTTGGTTTAAAGAGAACAGTGCTCGATGTAATATAACAGAGCTGTTAATAATTATATTTTATGTCTCTACTCACCACCTAAAGAATACGTTAGGCATGAAACTCCGAGTCTTTCTACCGGTGAGGAATAATATGTATAATTCTCTCTCTCTCTCTCTCTCTCTCTCTATATATATATATATATATATATATATATATATATGAAAATGGATATGTCACTCTGTGTGTTTGTGTGTCACTAATGTAACGAACTCTACAACTCCGAATATCTTAGTTTCAACCAAACTTGGATCAATTGTCGATCATGGTATGAACCTTTAACATACGCAAATTATTTTTTTCGAATCGATTTACAGGGTACGGCAGAAGTCAGCGAAACGCTTTGGAATTTACGAACTCTTTTTTCCTCCGAGACGCCTTATGCGAATTCTACCAAAATCGGTTAATTTGTAGACCAAGGTCCGAACCTTTGATGTACACAAATATTTTTCGAATCAATGTACAGGTTTTCGTCAAAAATCAACGAAAAACATAACTTCGGGTGGGTTTTTGCGCACTTTTATGCATTTCTCCAAGACGCTTCACTCAAACTCAACCCAAAATCGAGTCACTGGTAGATCAAGGTCTGATGCCTTGATATGCGAACAAAATTATCAATTGATACACAGAGTACGGCAAATTTTAATGGAAAATATTGCTTTTTGCGATTGTTTATTTCTCCGAAACGCTTAATTGTATTCCAAAGAAAATCGGGTCGTTTTTGTAACATTTACCTTATCATAAGGATGTGCGTGGGTGGTGCAGTGGATATCGACTTGGAACGACAAATCGAGGAGCCGAGTTTAAATTCCAGTTGAATTCGTCGCATTCACTTACGCATAAATACCCATGGGAAAGGTATAAATACGTCTCTTCCTTCCAGTTGTGGGTTAAATAATAGGGTAGATTGAGTTCTATATCCTTGGCTGGCAACCAGACTACCGCAAAAAGCAATGGCGACCTACTGCGGGATAATCTTCTGTTCAGTAAGTCATGTCTCTTTCGAGACATGATCGCCAAAAGGGGGTTTCACGTATGGTACTTAACTGACTGACTGACCTTATCGTATGCCATAACAATTTCACGTTTTCTTCGAGGTGCCAAGCCCTCCGATGCGTTGCAGGGACAATGTATCTACTTCTTCTTCCTCACAACGTCATCGCATTACATTACAGGCTTCTGTAAATCCCCCCCTCGCCGTTTTTCCAATTGTACATACATCATTCCCGTTTATTGGCAAAATTAACCAAGCATGAATCTCGTTTTACGAATGCTACAAAAACCAATACTATTTTTAACTTACGCGTCACGACAACCTCAAAATAGAGCTTTTTGAATAAGCACTTGACTTTTTCAACATAATCTTTAAAAAAAATCGAGGAACTCCGTATATATATATATATATATATATATATATAAACCGCTCGATCACCGAAGTTAAGCAACGTTGAGCCTGGTCAGTACTTAGGTGTGTGACCGTTTGGGAATATCAGGTGCTGTAAGCGTTTATTGACGGATGTGCATTGTGGTGCGGTGGATGTCAGCTTGGATAGGGAAATCGGTGAGTCGAGTTCCATTTCCAGTCGAACATTCTGCATTTACTTACGCACTGGTAACCTTGGAAAAGGTATTAATCCGTCCCTTCCCTCCAGTCATGGATTAAATAACTGAGGTCTGCTGTTCATGCGATCTGTGGCAGATTTCTGCACCGATTGTTTGTTATCGGCAGTTCCAAAAAGTGTGGATGGTGCTACATAAGCCTTCACAATTCTTTGTGTGGCAGTCTAACTGAGTTAAACACTCATAGGTCGAAATCGACGGGAGAGTTCATTATAATAATATATATAACCTGAACAAAATTAACTACGAAATCTCCCTCACACATTTTCAAATGCCGGTAATAGATAATAGAAGCGATTGGTTATACCAATGGCTTTCCCTACTTAATACTTCTCGCCCCCACTCTCGTATGGTCATGTGAGACGCCACAAGTTGTAGGGCGATTTTCGCTTCTGTCATGCGCCGCACGTGTTCGCCAATCCTCCACACAAACAAAATAAACGACTACTACTATCGTCCGTCCGCGAACTGCCCGTTACAACCAACACTATTTTCATCTTTGATAATGGCTGATGTAAGCCGAAAGCTCAAAAAGGATTAAATAAACATGTATCAATATCGTGATTTTCTTTCCTCTTTCAACGATAATGCTATTAAGCTTATCAGATGTATATATATATATATATATATATATATATATATATATATATATATTGTATTCCAAAAATCTATATATATATTGTATTCCAAAAATCTATATATATATATTGTATTAAAAAATCATATATATATATATATATATATATATATATATATATATAAACTTATTTATAAATGGAACTTTGTGTGTATGTGTGTGTATCCGTTACCTATAGACTCCGAAACGACTGAACCGATTTTCTTGAAAATTTACACAGTTTTACTATAAGCGTCTGCGTGTGTTCTTAGCTAGGTTTTGTGTCGAGGTACCCCCGATAAATATCGAAAATCGATAATCGAAGAAATCCGGTTATAGAAGGAGTGGTCCGATTTTAATCAAATTTGATACATTCATAGACAAAGACATACACGATATTCAGAAGTTTCAAGGTTACAGTTCTTACAATAGTGCAGAAAATCGATAATATATATATATATATATATATATATATATATATATATATATATATAAGACAAGATGTTTGTGTGTGTGTCTGTTTGTCTGTACGTCTGTATTTTTTTCAGCCCTTTTATTTTAGTTTTTGCTTCGGGTTTCGCTCTAAGTAGGTATAATTGTAGTTCTTAGTCTCAGCCATGATACCATTTACTCAGAGGACTTATTTAGCCTTCAAAATTCAGTTTACGACGAAAAAACTTATTTGATATCGATACCAGTAAATCAAAATTTGACTTACATCCATTCATTTTTCTTTCAGTCTACGGTTTCGCTTTAACTGGAAACAACTCTTGCTTTTTAGTCTTTCGTGCCAACGTCCAAAGAGTCTGAGCTCCAGGACTATAGATTAGCTTTAAAGCTTTCATTACACCCGAGCAACGCCGGGCTATACTGGTAGTATATATATATATATATATATATATATATATATATTGTATTTCAAAAATGTATACACACACTGCAAAAGTGTGTCATGCTAAGCATTAGAGAAGACTTTGAATATGAGGAGTTTTATTTTCAGCAAGATGGGTTACCCCCAATAATACCATCACGGTGTTACATTCTTGATGTGATCTTGCTAAACTGATAGATTGGATGAAGGCTCTTCGTAGAATACCATCCATATTCACCAGACTTTACACTACTAGACATATTGATGGCGATACCTTAAAGCAAAAATCTATACTAACAAACCTAGAAGAGTCGTTAAATTGAGAGCAGCCATTGAACAAGAAAAAACAGAAATACCGAACGAATTGTATCTTGATGTTTGCGGTTCTATTGTTTCGCGTTGTCAGCAAAGCTTGGATCAGAACGGAAGTCAGTTTGTCAACTGCCGTTGACAAACAAGTATTGTCTCTAAATCTGTAGATCCTATTTAATTTTGAAAATAATATATATTTTGATAAACATGAAATTTGCATTCATTTAAAGTGCATTTATATTTTGTGGGGATATATATATATATATATTTTTAATCATATCACCCCGAGCAAGGCGATAACGCCACTGATGCGCAGGGGGCTACGTAAGAGTAAAAAGATTGGAAAAGAAAAAGCCGGAAACCACATCCTAAACAGGAAACAAGGGATGAGCCTCTTATATATATATATATATATATACGCTCTCACACCCTGATTGAGCACTCTGGGAAAATAGTAGACTTTGATAAACAGTAGCTACTCTGGCATGTACGCATCGCTCATTTAATGAAATGAATTAGAGCGCTCTAGCTATTGGGCACGTATAATGATATGCGCTAAAAAGTCTGTCTACTTCCACCGAACACTCATAGCCCAGGGGTAGAGTCGCCGACTGACGCCATTTCGGTCGGGTTTCAATCCTGGGTAAAAAAAGCAATTCGGAGTCTAACCGTACTGATGAGCTGTGATACGGCGAAACAGATCTGTCTGCGGATGACAATATATATGTATATATACATATCTTCTTCATTTGAAAACGAGTTATTACGCGACCTAGGTTTCTAGTATGTGTTGTCTTCAGGCGATTTGCAATGGCTGATTTAACTGTTTTTTGTTTTTTTTTGGTTGTTTTTTTTTAAAGAACGCTCACGTAACTGTGGGTTTTTTTTAACGTTCATGTAACCGGGATTTTTTGAACGCGCAATTTTCAATTACACGTTCAAAAATTCCCCGTCACGTGAGCGTTCAAAAAAAAATCACCGTTGCGTAAGCGTTATTAAAAAAAAATAAAAACGGTAAACGGTAAAATCAGTTACTGCAAATCGCCTGAAAACGTCACATGGGAGAAAACCTAGGTCGTGTAATAACTCGTTTACAAATGAAGAATATTTGAAAGTTCTACAATATAATTGCACTTTTAATCCAAATGTGCACTGTTTTAATTTTATTATGACCAAAAAGCTAAGTAGTTAAACAATCAATACATATATATATATATATATATATATATATATACTACAGGCCATAATTATTAGCCCCAGCTTTTTTAAAAGAAATTATGTATTTCATACTATTTTTGGTATTTATTGCCAAATGAAAATAGAATTTTTTTGTTAATTTTACAAGGCATAAAAGAAGCAAAGATGAACTCGTCCGAATCCGCCTAAATTTTCTTCATTCTTTCATTGATGAAACTGCAATATAGTTAATTATTAAATATTTATAAATTCATATGAAATTCATATGATGCACATGTTATTGTGCAATATTAACAAAAGAAACATTCTATTTTCATTCACTTGGCAATAAATACTAAAAAATAGTATGAAATACATTTTTTAAAACGCTGGAGTGGACTAATAACTATGGCCGGTAGTATATATATATATATATATATATATAAATAACTATGGCTGGTAGTATATATATATATATATATATATATATATATATATATATATATATATATGTGTGTGTGTGTGTGTGTGTGTGTGTGTGTGTGTGTGTGTGTGTGTGTGTGTGTGTGTGTGTTTCTTGGCTATGGCACTCCCTTCCGAATTCTGACTTTCCTGTCACCTATAATGATCAAAAATTTAAATGAAGTGTCAATCGCCATTTTCTGTCCCATCATTATCTTTTTCTTCTTCTTTCATCTCTCCTCACTAAGGTTTTCTCATTATATTTCACTGCCTACATCTACCGACAACCTAGTGACAATATCACCTTTATCCCCATCCCAAAAAATGTGTGTGCATATGAGTAAAGTAAAAAAATATGCGTGCATGTATGTAAACTGCATGCTCTCTCTCTCTCTCTCTCTATATATATATATATATATATATATATATTTGTAATGTACTTGTGAGTACACGCGGAAATGCGATAAAAATGTTACTGTTTATTTTTCCGAAATTTATGCTTTTATTATCTAAACATTTATTCTTTTCTTTTTCAGTTTTTCGCTTTATTGTTGCTGATGTTGATCGTGTTGATGATTGGTGGGATTATTGCTTACGTATTCCGTGGTCAGGTAAGACAAAATCCAATTTCGTTTATATATATATATATATATATATATATATATATATATATAATATTGAAGTCATACAATGAAACCTTCCAAAACTCATCATCAATTTATAGAAGCACACGCACACACACATACAAACACACTCCCTCACGCATATATATATATATATATATATATATATATATCCGAGTGGGTACAGAACGAAAAAATAATTTTTTCCGTCCAAAACATTAATTTAAAACAGTGCTCGATATATGATGTATAGAGCTGTAAATATTTATTATAAATTATGTTTTAGAACATGTACATTATTTTTTAATATATGTCCTCGACAATCATATGTTTGTTTCAACGTTGGGTGCCCAACGTTTCTTCGGGAGGTAAAGAAGAAGTTTTGGGCACCCAACGTTGAAACAAACATATGATTGTCGAGGACATATATTAAAAAATAATGTACATGTTCTAAAACATAAGTTATAATAAATATATATATATATATATATATATATATATATATGAGAGTGCATCAACGCGACATAGTCTAATAGTTATTAACTGAACTCTTTTTTTTAATTTTTACTTATATATATTATATACACCCTTATGCAAATTAATTGAAGCAAAAGGAATAATGTCTTCTTAGGATCTTACACACGTTCCCTCGTCACGTATACGTCGTCTCTTGGCGTTGGTTTTCTTTTTCGACCACATTTTCCTTTACTTTTTGGACTGATGGATCCAGTTTGTTTTTTGCTTGTATGACACGACTGACTGTTGAAAGGCTGACACTTACAATATCCACGATCTCTCTGTAAGGTTTGCCAATGTGTTCGTGCAGCGTTACGATTTTGGAGCAACGTCTATCGTAGACAACGGCCGTAGGATAACTAAACGACAGTCGAGACAAGAGTGTCTAGGCGTGATAAAAATCTGATGCAATCACGGGTGATGCAATATTTTTCAAAGCCAAATAAATTTCATCGTACACCCCGAAAATAGATTCATGTTGCTGCACACCATTGCAAATGACCCAATCTGAGGAAAAAAGAGAAATCAGTTACACCCTGTGACTGCAGTCGGTTTGAAACTGACCGTGTGGTGAATTAAAGAAAACTAAACCAGTTGTTTCAATTAATTTGCACAATGGTGTATATGGTATTCAGCATTGAATTAAGTACGTTGGAAAAAGATGATTCAATACAAATTAAACAATTTGTAAAATAAATGCGTTAGTCATCACCTGACTATGTACGAGGGTCATTCAATAAATATACGGTATAGGGACTTTTAATACAGATAGAAGCTTACACGTGATGTCAGTTCTTCAATACGGCTGTGAATGCTGGACAATATCATCGAAAATGAGGGCAAAACTGGAAGCAGCGGAAATGTAGTTCAACAGAAGGATGCTACGGATATCGTGGACTGAGCATGCAAGCAACGAGGAGGTGTTGGAAAGAATGGCAACAAAAAGAAAATTGATGCTGAGCATCAGGAAGAGACAACTGAAGTTCCTGGGACATGCAATGAGGAAAGAAGCCTGGGGAACCTGATACTGACTGGTCAGATAGAAGGAAGGAGAGACAGAGGAAGGCAGCGGATAACATATTTGCAGGGTCTGATCAGGTGGATGACGGAACGGGAGTTGCCAGGAGCAACAGGAGCTAACATACTAAGAGCCACAAGGGATAGGGAGACGGGGAGAACCATGATCGCCTACGTCCTGAAGGGACAGGGCACGAAGAAGAAGAAGAAGAAGAAGAAGAAGAAAAAGAAGTCTTTCAGCAGTGTCAAACACTTTTCCCATCTGTGCACAAGCTTCCGTATTCCCTCACCGTAAAAAAATTTGGACTGATGTCTCAGCAAATCGCTCACAGCACTTTTGCCCTCATCGTCGCGTTCAAACTTTGTGCTTCTCGTGAACGCTTTCAATGGACCAAACAGGTGAAAGTCTGAAGGGACAAAGTCTGGTCTGTAAGGGGGATGCGGGAGCAGTTTCCACACCAGCTCGTTGTTTTAATGCAGCATGCAAGGTCACCATGAGCAACTTTGTATGCTGTCCCAACAGATAGACGCAAAGTCCTTGCAATGTTATCCACTATCACCCTTCTGTCAGACGGAATGAGGTCATTAACTGATTCGATCACCTCAGGAGACCTCTATTCTGTAGGCCTCTCAGGTCTGTCTTCATCCTCCACACTGATCCGTTCTTTTTTAAACAATTTAGCCCATTTGTAGACATTTTTTTAGCTGAAACATGTGGCACTATACACAGTTGACATTCTTCTATGAATTTCAACTGGTTTGCACCCCTCAGCAATCAAAATCTTGATAAATGACTTCTGTTCAATCCTGGAGCATGCTTCTTGGTCGGCCATCTTTGTTAATCTCCAAAACTCTCAAAGTTTTTTTTTTCAAATCTGCAAAAAAAATTAAATCCCTCTGAAAAAGAAGTAAAGGAAATTTTTTTAAAAAAAGTAAGCTTCTCTCTGCATTAGAAGTCCTTATACCGAAAAATTCACCTTATTTATTGAATGACCGTCGTACTTATTGTTATACATACGATACACACGCACACCCTCACACACAGATATATGTGTGCGTGTGTGAACGTGCGTGTGTTTTATGCAATTAATCGATATTTTATCTATCATTATCTCTTATAACTATGAAGATTATATTTAAGGGTTATACGTTTTTGTGTATACGTCCCCCGTTCTTTTATACAGTGAAATTAATGGCTACCGGTCTAGACATCGAATGTCCTACTAGAGAAAATGTACCTTCCATTAGGAAGGGAGCTTGTATTCCATGTTCCCATCAGATTTTTAAATTTTTCTATTCCCTAAATATAAGGCACAATTTGTTTAAGAGCGGTTTCTCAGTTGGAAAAAGGAAATACAATTTTTAATACCTAGATCGGTAGACATTAATTCAGTATTAAAACATATATGACAACTGAAATATATATACAGACTAAATGTAACGTATTTGTTTATACTTCTGAGATGAGGTAGTATTTACATTTTTCGGACTGTTGTTCTCGTCTTTATTGCTATGTTTACGACGTTTCGGTCGTTGTACAATCCGGTTTTCTTCAGTTACTAGAGGAGACATAGCCCAGTGAATATAGGCGTTGGTTAGTTCAAGTGAATTGAACCTAAGGAGTTGTGAGTTCAATATCTGGCTACAGCAATTTTGAACAAATAACTTAGAGAGTTAAAGGGTGATCACTATATAGCTAGCGGAAGTAGCATCGCACATTGAATGAGAACGATATACCTCAGTGATCGAAATAAAGCTTTCGGTTCGAAATTCTTAGTATCTGAAGAAGGTACAAGAAGGTACAACGGCCGAAACGTTGTAAACATGTCAATAAAGATGAGTTCGGGCAATGTAAATAATGTAAATGTAACGTATATTGTTATATGATACACACACACACACACACACACAAACAGAATTAATAAATTGTTTCTCTTTTAGCTGTTTGATGTTATATTTAGTTTCATTTGTCAGGATATATATATAGGTGTAGAGGCTCATCCCTTGTTCTCTGTTCAGGATGTGGTTTCCGGCTTTCTCTTTTCCAATCTTTTCACTTTTCTCTTTTTTTTTCTTTTTCATTTTTTTTTCAATTGGAGTAGATAGATCTATCTATCGCCCGGTTCACACTCCACCCAAGTTTATTGAACAGGTGTAGAGGCTCATCCCTTGTTCCCTGTTCAAGATGTGGTTTCCGGCTTTCTCTTTTCCAATCTTTTCACTTTTCTCTTTTTTTTTTTCTTTTTCATTTTTTTTGTCAATTGGAGTAGATAGATCTGTCTATCGCCCGGTTCACACTCCACCCAAGTTTATTGAACAGGTGTAGAGGCTCATCCCTTGTTCCCTGTTCAAGATGTGGTTTCCGGCTTTCTCTTTTCCAATCTTTTCACTTTTCTCTTTTTTTCTTTTTCATTTTTTTTTTCAATTGGATTAGATAGATCTATCTATCGCCCGGTTCACACTCCACCCACATTTATTGAACAGGTGTAGAGGCTCATCTCTTGTTCCCTGTTCAGGATGTGGTTTCCGGCTTTCTCTTTTCCAATCTTTTCACTCTTACGTAGCCCCCTGCACATCAGTGGCGTCACCGCCTTGCTCGGGGTGATATGATTAATATATATATATATATATATATATATATATATATATATATATATATATATATAAACGTCATATAATTTGGCGTTCGAAAGCAGAAATTGTGCCAATTTAATTTTGGAAGAGATAACTACATTTCTCAGTGATCTACCATGATGGGGTTTCATTACTGGCATGCCACAAGTTTTGACGGAGACAAGAGCAGTCAAGACAGTAGTTCTTCTCTATAACTGCTACTGTGTAGCCCACTATTATCTGGAGAGATTATGAAAACCAACAAATGTTTCACTTATCATGAGCCCTTAACATGATCATGAAATTATTCTTATCAATCCAATGAACTTAATTATAAATAGTTAAACCTTCAGAGAAAAGTATTCATACAAATTCTAAGCAGTTTCCTTCGTGTGTAGAACCTGTTATTTACTTGTCATTCTATGTTTTGTACTGATTAATTCGTAAAGATGCACTGCCTTCTCACCACACTGTTCAGTTGCTTACTGTTTTTTAAGTCATTTTGACACTTAGCTACAACCAGGTAAATATTGAAATTTAAAATAGATCATGTACCGGCCCAAATTTGAAAAGAACAATGCCATAATTTGTAGAATTCAACATCTTTGCATCCTGGTCAACAATAGCTGAGTACCTCTTAAATAATATAAAAACTAAAGTTTTACAACAACAAAATCTGCCGTCTCCTTTGTTTACCTTGACATTTTCTCATATCCTATTTCTGATAATCATTACATCAAAAGTTATTTTTATATCATTGTATTCAAAGTTATTTTTAAATCAAATATAAATTTTGACGTTGAACATTTAATCTGTCTTTTTCCCAAATGGGTTTAGATGAGATTTGTTTTTTAACGTCTGCTTTTCACAAAAAAATTCTTAGTGATCTTATCGATAAACTGTAAAGTGTCGACAGTTTTCGACATGTCAGCAAGTCAGCCATGCAAGTACAAGCGACTCGGCTTTAATTTTCATCGGTTGAGAGACTCCATGACTTATCTGCACACACTCTGAACCTTTCTCCAGCGATCGATTATTAAATTTATTTATTTTTGCAGTTTAGTAAGATTTTTCTTCTTTTACCCTTAGAGATTTTTTCCCACATTTTCAGTCAGAAAAATTACTCACACGTGAAACTGTTTCCATTTTCATAAAAGAACATTATTCTCTCTGTCAGAGCCAATATCACAGAGCTACCTCTGCATTCAAAACTTTCCACTTGCAAATCGAAATAAGTTAGTTGAAACAAAATTACCTTATTTCTAAATCTACGTTCTGACATTGGAAGAAAAAGATTTTTTCATACAGCCTGTTTATGATAATTTGCCTTGTAGAAAAAAAATGCTTGATAATTTTTCTTGAATCAAGAGTCATTATTCTCCGTTCAAAACGGTTTTATTCATGTTAAGACCAAAATGATGCTTCTCTAGCGAGACAACACAATTGCATCAATATATTGTCGATTTAACCAGCTATTTTTTCGATTCAGATTAATTTTAAACAAATCATATTTACGGAACCGAGAAAGAATCTTATCAAACAAAGACTTCAACTTCTGTATTTTAAATAACATTGAATAAAATGGAAAACGCAGGCAGTCTGTGAATTTTTAAGTGGCAGGATTTCTAACTTTAGACTTAATCTTTATTCTTACACTTAATATCCTTCTCATTATTATAAACTGATATGTCCCGGAAAGGAATATATATATATCCTTCGAGGCAGTTAAGGGCTTTAGGCAAACGTAAACGGGGAGGACTATCTGGTATGTAGACGTAATAGACAGTACTCGTATGCAGTATCCTGAGACGTAGTTGTAGTCAATAGTCGTAGTCAATAGTCGTAGACCAATAGCCAATATAGTCGTAGACTAGTGGAAGATTTGTAGACCTCTAGTGGAACTCTTGTAAACCTCTAGTGGTAGATCAATAGACCTCTTGTGGAAGACTTGTAAACCAATAGTCGTAGATCTCTATGTGTCCTCGCCTTCGTCTATATTTATGGCTGATACCAACCAATCACATTACTGTGAGAGGGAACCAATGTGTATGCATATTCATTACCTATTCATTACATCATATCTAGGTGTAGACCTCTAGTGGAACTCTTGTAAACCTCTAGTGGTAGATCAATAGACCTCTTGTGGAAGACTTGTAAACCAATAGTCGTAGATCTCTATGTGTCCTCGCCTTCGTCTATATTTATGGCTGATACCAACCAATCACATTACTGTGAGAGGGAACCAAGGTGTATGCATATTCATTACCTATTCATTACATCATGAACAAATGTTAATGATTCAAACTTGCAATTGTATTGTTGTGTTTATGTATTATAGCTTAAGTTTTTCTTCTTAACGATTCTTTTGAAAATAAGCGTTTCAGTGACATCAAAATTCATATTAATCGGAACACGAACACATATACTGGGAAAGGCCGAAAAAAACTCCCTTTTGACTTCCTATAACTTCTTGAATTTTTCCCCCCTTTTTCAGATTCATGAATTTAATTTCATTTAATATTTGATTTAAACCGTTAATATTCTTCGTAAATATATAAACATTAATATTACTTCATTTTAACCATTAATAATGTTTGTAAGCCAATAAACAATCAAACGCAAACGCTTTTAATACAACAGTGGAAATTTGACTTACAATTGTATAAAAACAAATTCAAGAGACTGACACGTCTACACAAAAAAAACAATACACTTTTCGGTAGCAAAACTTATGCTGGCGCTAGTGGTGTCAATACTGCTATAGCCACCAAAACTGTGTTACCTCCCCTGGTTGGCGACTGCCGAGGTCACTGCTTTCACACATTGTATTTAGTAAACTGAACAATGGATTTATCATCCTTTAAAGTGTGAGTACTTTTTGGAGGACACACTGATACATATATATATATATATATATAGTGTTTCAGATTATATATATGTATATATATATATATATATATAATTATTGTGGAGAAAATTATCACTTATCTGAGCATGTTATTTCATTCATGTTGACTTCGAAGTCTAATGAAGGTATTATTCTGATGCCTTCACTCGTCAGGGTTCTTGTTTTGCTGCTGTTTACCATTTTTTGTGTGACACTCGCCAGGTGCTAGCTCGCTGCCCCTGGTCCGTTCCCCACGTGGAAATAGAGTTAGATTTGCATATATATATATATATATATGAAGTTTGACGTAATTTGATATCTTTGCGTGTGAATGATTTTTTTTTTTTTTTTTGATTGATGAAGCTTGTTTATGTAAGATTTGCAGGTGGTTAATTGTTTTTATTGTGTTGACATTTTTAGCGCGCTTAATCAGAATAGCGTTTCTTTCTTTGTAAGAGTGCTAAATATATAATGAATTAGAGCACTCTGGCTATTGGGCGTGTATAATGATATACGCGCAAAAAAGTCTCCCTTCTTCTACCGAACGCTCGTAGACCAGAGGTAGAATCGCCGATTGACTCCAGTTCGGTCGGGTTTCAATCCTGGGTTAAAAATCAATCGGAGTCTAACCGTACTGATGAGCTGTGATACAGCGAAACTGATCTGTCTGCGGTTGACTATATATATATATATATATATATTGTTTAAGATTTGCAGTATGTATAAGGAAAGAAGAGTGCTCACCCTGGGACAAATAATAATAACGCTAACGAAATAACCAACTACGGTATAAAGTTCTCTTTATATATATACACTATAGTCATCCGCAGACAGATCTGTTTCGCTGTATTACAGCTCATCAGTACGACTTAGACTCCGGTCGCTTCCCAACCTAGGATTGAAACCCGGCCGAATTGGCGTCAGTCGGCGTATATTCAAATAAAATTTAGAGGGGAATAGCCATTTTCAACATGTCATTTTGAGACAAACAATAACAAAGACTGAGGAAATTTTCTAATGCTGGAGGCTTGGTTTAGTAAGGGAAGGGGTTGTGGGATACTTGCCTTTATAGGATTAACGTAGGGGAATCTTAGTAGTAATAATTTCTTCTATGGTAATGAGAGGTATGTGGCTTGACCATTGGGTTAGTAGTGGTAGGTAGAGCAGAAAGGTAACTGCTTAGCCAAATTAAAGAAAACTTTATTGTGACTAAATGGAAAAATAAAATAATTATTGCAATTTATATCTATTTCTATGACTACACATGCTAATGATTTCTCTGCGTTTATTCAGAAGTACATTCTGATATTGAAGTTTCAAAATTTTAATTTTTTCTGTTAAACATAGATTACATCTGTCTCTTAAGCTATTAGTGGTCTTTGCTTTGCCCATCAGCTTGCATTTTATCTGTGGATTTAGGTTATTTTTTTTTTAATTCCCAGTATTTTCGGTAAGGAACTGTTTAAGATCTTAAATTAGGGTTAGTGAAGGAGCGCGTGTGTATAAAGCCGTTGCTCCCAAATTCCCGCCGAAATTCTGATATAAACATTCTCTCTCTCTCTCTCTCTCTCTCTCTCTCTCTCTCTATCACGAAGCTATAACAAAGATTTTCTAAATTTCTTTATAGCCTCATAGCATGTGTATAGCGAAGCGGGGCTTGGGAGAGATCCCAAAAGAAAAATGTTAAGAGCAGAAAGGGATCGAAGCAATTAGAAATCCACTATCGCCCACGTCTTAAAAGGACACGGCACGTAAAGAAGAAGACTAGGTGCTCGTTTTCCACGAGTTACGCTTTTCTTTACACCATTTAAAGTAAATAAATACATAAATAATTTATCAAATTAAAATTAAATAATAAGTTATAATTACAGTTTTTATAAATTCAACAATAACATTTAACTACTATCGTTTGTGAGTCATTAAATATTAATAAAATCCTTACATTTGCCTTAATAATATCCGTCGTAGGATGAAACGCGTCGGTAAAAAAAAAAATCCTTTTGTTTTTATTGATGTAAAGCACACGCGCGCGCGCGCGCGCCAGCGTGCACACACACATACACACACTACAATGAACGACAGCAGTAGCAGCAAAAGATGAAAGACCCAGTCCACGAGCGGAGATGAAATCAAGCTTTCCTACCATTCTGAAGATGAGAATTTATTCTCGAAATATTAATGAATAATAAATACCCAACACCTTCTTTACCTTCTTTTATTTTACTAAACGCATTGTGATAGCTTTCAAAACCTACCCACACACCATATGTATATATATAGATATAGATATATATATATATATATAGTTTTGAGTTGCGGTAATATTTAGCGCCAAGGTTGTTGGCTTTACAGTGATTTTACTGCTAAAATGTATACTAGAAAGCAAGTTTTATTGTAAAGTGCTTGGAGTGGAGATAGAACGATGATAAGAAAAAGAGTTTGCCACTCTAACTGAGTAGGTTTATGCCAACTTCGATGTTTGTCATATATATATATATATATATATATATATATATACGCATACACACAAAAAGTTACAAAAATTACAATATTGTTTCGATGCTGTGTCTTATCAAGTGATAATATTGATTTCAATTTGAAGAGTTTTAAAAGGTTCAAAACTAGCCAAACCCCATTAATCAGGGAGACATTTGGCTTGTCTTGAACCTTTTAAAACTCTTCAACTTGAAATCAACATCAAAGTTATTTTTTAAATAAGTAGGGTCGCTGAATTCTAATAAGCTTTTTCATTTTTGATTAGTAAATATAGATTTTACTTAATTTTAATATTACTTAACTTCAATACAATATTTTAAAAGATTTAAAATTTAAAAAAATTAAAACAAATTCATTACTCCTTATTTTTTTTATTTTAAGTATTATATCCTATTCATTAAATCAATTTAAAGCCTTTCCAATTAAATAATTTCTTAGTTTTATTGTATTTTTTATTTCACGTTACAAAGCATTTTCTGTAACTTGCGGTCCTGATTTACGAAAAGTCTTATGTTTGAAATTCTCCAAGGACATGTTCTTATAACTGATATAAACATTAAGCTCTACAAAAATTAATTTCTCGAAACTGCAGAAAATTAAATAGGTGAGAGGTAAAAGATTTTTAAAATATTTTACCTAGATTTTCTAAAAATTAAGCTTTTCCAAAATAACTTCATTTATTTGTAAATAAGTGCTAACAGTTTCATTAAAATCTAACAGTTATTTGATTTTTGTAATAATTTCCAAATAAATGTGTTTCTCACCTCAAAATGAAGCTAAACTTTCCTGTTCAAAATGATGGTCAGCTGTAAGCACAAAAAAAAAATATTTTAACCAACATTTTGAAGGTTCCCAAAAAGATCTGATATAATTTAATAATAAAAAATAACCCTTTGGTCTTTCTTCTTCATAATAACATAAAGTTTTTGACGATAAAACTTTTTTATTTAATTTGAGCTATTTTTCTATTATGCATTCTCATTTTTTAGCGAATCTTTGGAGGTACTTAGAAATTGTGGGTGATTCTAGTTTATTTAAATTTTATATTTTTTTGTATTTGTTATAAAAATGTTCAGTCACGATGCCATTTCTGACCTTACGGAGGAAAAAAGTATACAACAGAAATCTAAGGAAATACTACTACTACTATTACTACTACTACTACTAATAATAATAATAATAATAATAATAAAAGGTACATAGAAAAATGTTAAAAGAATGAAAACGAGACAAAAGGTACAGACAAGAATATTAAAAATGATCTCATGGTAGCTGCTGTTTACATTTGATGGAGGAAAAAAGTATGGAAAAAAATATCCCAAGAAATCTACAAATTTATCTCTCGTTTTATGTTTCTTTCAGGTTCTTCCATCGTTAGATATTTGCGTCGGTGTTTGTGGGACATTGACATTTTTAAGTGAGCCGACTACCGTTGGGACCAACATTACTTGCTTTAATGTCGCACCCTGGTAGTGAAACATTGCCTCGAAATTGTCCAGATATTAACATTACATAATACTAACAACTACCGAAGAGAAATTTAATAAAATAGAATAAAATAAAATAAAACCGTTAGTATTTTTTTTTTAATATATGTCCATTGTAGTGCGATGGATATCGACTCGGAATGAGAAATCGGAGTGCCGAGTTCGAATTCCAGTTGATCTCGTAACATTCACTTAGAAACAAATGCTTTTTTGGAAAGGTATAAAACCACCTCTTATCCCTCCAACTATGGGTTGAATAGCAGGACAGATTGGGTTCTATAGCCTTGGTTGGCAACCAATCTACCGCAGATAGAAATGGCAACCTACTGCGGGAAAACTTTTTGCCTAGACAGTCATGGATCGAAAGAGACATGATCTTCCCAACGGTGTATCACTTATGGTACGTAACTGAATAGTTTCTGTATCGGAAACTTTATTTGATATTTAAAACCCATAAACCAAAAACCTTGTCCATCAGATTACAAAATATAAAATCACCCAGTCTTCCCAATACGAAGGCATTAAAAAAGATGAGTAATTTTGTTGTCAAACCTAAGGTCGCATGGGATTCCAATTTTAAATATACATTCGATATGATTGCGTTTACAATGAATGACATGTTCGGTAAACATACATATTTGATTCCACGCCAAGTCAGAGTTTAAAAAATGAAGCACTTTGAAGATCTTCAAAAATAGAAGTATCTTGAAGAAGAAATCTTTTCAAAAAATGCTGCAGATGAAGATATCAATAATCCCAGTTGTAGTTGGGGTCCTGGATTTGATTGGAAATGGTTCTGATAGACTCGTTGAAGGCAGTTCTGGTAGACCCTGATCTTAAGAAATGCAAAAAAAAAGCTCCTTACAAGTATAGGTTACACCTTACGAAGAGCTTTATTTACGTACCTCAAAAAGCAATACATAATGTTTAAAAATAATCTTTAAAAAATGAAAAATCTTTCTTGAATGTTTTATTCTATTTTTAATTTCAAGCTAATAGACTGAACTTAATGTTTCCAATAAGCAAATTTAAATTTATTAGATTTTTTAAATAGCCAAAAACGGCTTATTTTAGCCATATCTACAAATCTCTCAGCACAACGACATTATTTTCTTTAAAAAATATGGCAAAATTAAAATATGTTAGAATCTTGAATAAGTTCTTGCTACTTTCCAACAGATGGCGTTCTCAGAACTCATTGCAAGGAGTTTCAGATGGTAACGCATTCATAAGAAAATACTATTAGCAAGCTTGTAATTCAGTGTATGCCATTTTGTTAAAGTGCAAAAAAGTTTGTTTTTTATGTCGGATTTTGTGCCAAAGAATATGTATTAGCGGGAAATTTTACTGCACTACTTTATTCAAAAAAGATTTTCAGCTGAATCACACAGATTTCTTGTCGGGACTTACGGTGACCATGCTCTGTCCGAAACAACATGCAGAGATTGATTTACACGCTTCAAAAATAATAATTTTGATGTTAAAGAAAAAGAACGCTTTGGCGCACCGAAAAAGTTTGATGACGAAAGATTGGGGTCATTACGTCATGAAGACTCATGTCAGTTGCAAGCTGAACTTGCAGAACCAGTAGATTTTGATTACACAACAGCGTCGAAACGTTTTAAGCATTTGAAATGATTCAAAAGCAAGGAAATTGGGTGCCGTACGAATTCAAGCCGATGTCTTGTCACATGTGAACAGCTTCTTCAATGGCAAAAAAAGAAAGGGATTTTTGCATCGTATGAAAAGTGGATACACTACAATAACCCTAAGCATAGAATATCCTGGGGTAAGCCCGGCTGTGTATTGATATCAGCGGCAAAACCGAATATCCATGATTCAAAGCTTCTGCTCAGAATTTAATGGGATCAGCTGAGTGTAGTTTCTAATGAGATGCTCAAAACATCACGAAAGACCACTATCGACTACAACTGGTGCGTTTTAGCCGAGCATTGAGTACGAGCAGAAACACGATTTTCATGATGACAACATGTAGGCCGCATGTTGCAAAAGAGGTGAAAACCTACTTAGAAACGCTTAAATGGGAAGTCCTACCCCAACTGCCGTATTCATTAGTCCGGTTATCACTTGTTCCCATCGATGGCACATGGCCTGGATTTGCAGCACTTTTCTTCTTATGAAGATGCCACAAAATGGGTCGACTCGTGGTTAGCCTTAAAAGACGTCTCATTTTTCCGGCGTAGAATTGAAATACTGCCAGAAAAGGGGGAAAAAGTAGTGGTTAGTGATAGACAATATTTTGGTGATATGTTTCTTGCTCATTTTTTTAAGTAAAACATTATTTTTCATTAAAAATCAGCGAGAACTTATTCCAGTTCCTAATACGTTTCTGAAACTTTATTTGGGGAAGTTTGACTGATTTAAAGTTTAATTAATCTGAAGAGTACGATATAAAAGGCACAGATAAGAATACTTTAGAAAAACTCATGATACTCCCTGTTTACAAAGGAGTAAAACAATACACTGTGTAGAACTGTTCATTTACTCAGGTGAGTATTATCAGTGTAAAGAAATTATAAACACTAACGAAAATGATGGGAATAAAATTCCTGGACACAACAGGATCTGAGCTGCAATAGATTACTATTTCAAAACTGAACATACCATCCGGAAAAACCCTCTCCATCCAAGCGAAACGCTCCGAATGTACATAGATAACTCTCCTACAGAGTCATTTTTACTCATCGACTTGAAGGGGACTTGCTAATTCGGCAGTTAAAATGACTCTGACAATGTGATATCACACACAATAATAATAATATACCTTTTCTGTCAGTAATTCTTACATAGATTTCATTCTAACTTCTTTTTCAAGGCATTTCTATAATAAAATTATTAGCAATGTTTTCTATAGTAATATTATTAGCGTTACTATAATAAAATCATTTCAAAATATATTTTTTATTGATCTTCGTTTTCTTAGTAAAGATATTGAAATAAAACTTGTATTTCAGTCAATATGATTAAGAGGCTGAGCTTTTTTTCCTAAGGTTCATTGGCGATAGAATATGAAGTTAAACACGGATGAAGTCAATCAAAAGACCAACATCGTCTCAGACTCTTTGACTGAAAAGCCAAAATATCTTCCTGCCCTTTTCTCAGTTTGTCTTATTGTGACGAGTTGGTATCTTTTTATTCATTTTCAAGCTAGTTAATCCTGATGTGTATTTAATTTAATTTATGGTGGTACACGTGGTCACATTTCATTTGACCACGTGTACCACCGAGATATATTTTTAATACACTACTATGACTGTCATGCTGTTGAATATGAGTGTTACATTTGCTCACTTCCTATTTAAGCTTTTAATATTTTTGTGCTGTACAGTAGATAAGGGAAACAATAATAAAAACCAGACTAGTAAAAAATGAATCCTATAAAACTAAATTGAAATAAGATATTAAACAAAGGTGTTAAAGTTGACTTAGAGTGATGGCCGGTACCTGAGCAAAAAAGAATTTACAAAAACTGGGATCTTACTTTAAGGAAAGCCAACTGACTCATGACCTGCATTGTCTGATGATTCTTTAGACACAAGAATTATAACATATTGGTCTACATTGTCTTGCATTTTTTACTTTTTTTTTTTTTTTTTAACCTTTCTAAAAAAAAGCATACTATGACAAAAACGTTACTGATTTCTTTCATTTTCAATATTCTAGTTAATTAAGAAATATATACGTCAATTCTGACAGTTTTTTTTTTAATGTACGCTGATATGACAAACGCTACAACATAAAATGGAAAGAGATCTTTTTGTAATTAACTAAACACTCCTAATGCTATCTAGTATATCAGTTTCGGAAAATAGTGCTACATGTCCCGGTGGTGTAACGTTTATGGTCGCGGAACGTAGAGTCGGTAATCCGTGTTCACAACCTGCTCTGGTTATTTGCGTTCACTTTCAATGCTCTTGAGAAAATTATAAATCTATACCTTCTCTCCTTCTATGGATTAAATACAAGACTAGACTATCTAAACTTGGATTGCAGCCAGTCTAGGTGAAGACCAATTGTGAATTCAAAATAATGGAGAACGCAACGGAAAACCACTTCACCACATTTTCCCAGGAATAAATAGTAAAATTTATTTTAAAAATAAGAACCTGTCGGGAGTCATAACGGCCTAGATCCGTTATTTTTTTCTTTCCTTTTTAGAAGTAGGTTTAAAATGTTCCGGCGATATGACAATCAAGTGGGATTATTTACAGAAATTAACAACTGGTATTGTGCGTAGCTGTGCAGTGGATATCGACTCAGAACGAGAAATCGAAGAAGCGATTTCGAATTAACAGTTGAATATCGTTGCGTTTACTTACGCGAAAATACCCTTGGGAAAGAAATGAACCCATTTTCTCCCTTAAGCTATGGGTTAAATAGCAAGGCAGATTGGGTTTTATAGCCCAATATAGTTGTATTCTAGTTGGCAATCAGTCTACCGCAGAAAATAATGGCAAATTACTGCGGGAAAATCTTCTGCCAAGTCAGGCATGTCTCTTTCGAGACATGATCGCCCAAGCTTCTATCACGTATGACACATAACTGACAGATTATTAATAACCCTCTAGCTGTGAGTTAAATAGCAAGGTTGACTGATCTCTCCAACTTTAGTCGGCAAACAGTTGAAGTGAAGCAAAGCTGAATTCTAAACAGTAGTAGAGCTAACGGGGAACGACTACACTATGATTCCCAACAAGTAATGGCAATTCACAGTTGATAAAGCAAAGTCGGACTCTGTGGAGCGTCAAGATCGCCTTCTTCCTGGAGGAACACGACATTAGAAAAATCTACGCAAACTCTACGAACAGTGCAAAGAATCACGTATTTTGAACATTTTCTTTGATAAACAGATGTTCATTTAATTGCAAGTATGTTTTCTGAAATACCTATGATCTTACATATTTTAAGGATGTAAAGAATCTCTATCGATCTAGATAGAAAAAGTCCTACTTTAAGTTTGTTTTATTAATTCACTGTTCTCTTTTATTATACGATGATTTTTTTTTTTGCACAAGTTTCCTCAACTTTACCAAATCGTATCAGTCACGGTAACCTCCGACTTTCACTAAACGCCAATCCGATTTGTCAATATCTTAGAAAATTCAAATTAATATCTTTATTTAATTTTTCATTTATTCTCATTTTTCTTTTTCCCTGTATCATCAGTTTCTGATGTCGAAAGTATATTTTTTCTTTTTGATTCACATCTACTTCTCGACTGCGATGTCTGACCCATGAATTGAACCCATGACTTTCAAGGAATAATTATTTTTATTCACTAGAACGGAGACCTCGAGAGAACGGCTAACATTTTCAAATCCGGTCTGCCATATTGATTAAGCGATTTTTGAAAGCCAGCTCAATTAAAGTTTGATCTTTTTTTACTTGCAGCCTTTTAGACAACTTTTAAAATAAGAAATAGATAAGTTCGTCTCTCGTCCATTTCAGACTTCTCCTCGTTTTTTTTCAACAGGAGTAGAGGTTTCTCTCCTGTTTCCTCCTTAGAATTAGGTTTCCAGTTTCTTTTTGTATTTTCTTTTATTCCCATAATCTTTGCATAATTGCCTTGTTTAGGAGTAAATCGATTTAAAAAAAAAAGCTTGACTACATTGGGATTCTGCAATATATGATTCACGCCATAAAATACCAGAGTTTCGAATCAAATTTAATATCTATCAAGAATTTTTATCTAAAAAGAGTTGATATACGGTGTCCCTAATATGTAGTGGCTTTACTATAAGAGAAGCGATAGTAAGTTTTGTACTTGGTGTAACATCGAAATTTCAAAAGAACAACCTAAGATTAACCTAGAAGATAGCCTCACAGTAACCAAATTCTGAATTGGGTCACAATTGGTGTTAGTCGGTGCGCTAACATAAACAAAAAAGTGAACCCATTTGACCTTTGAAAACTGAATAACATGAAATTATAAAACACCTGAAATGCTAAGAAAAAGTAGAATCGCCCCGACACCATCACCGACCGTTCGAGAAAAAAATCCAGAAATCAATACCACTCACTACGACCGACACTAATTTGACGGTCTTTAGTAATGAATAAAGAGTTACTTCTTTAGGAAGTTTAAAGTATATGCAAATATATGCAAATATATGCAAATATATATTAAAAATGGCGAAGGAAATGCAAGTATAAAAAAATCGAAAAGTATAACAATAAAAAAAACAACAAAAAGAGTTAATAGCTTATCGCGCCTCACTCTTCAGAGTCAATCGTGAACAAAAACTTATAAAAAATGTGAATCACGAGTAAAAAAAGAAGATGGTGAAGTAATCCAAATGCGCTCTGCTGGTTACTGTGAAAAATCCCTATTCTGGTGTTTATTTTTATTGCGTATATTTGTTGTTATATTTTTCGATTTACCACTTTACAACGAATATTTTTTTCTTTGGCTTTCCCCGCTCTATTGTTTTATAGTGACATTTTCTCCACATGTGCTTGAGACTACGGTCGTAACTCCATAGTGGGCTGTTTTGATTGTGTCGCAACGTCAGTCTCAAAGTCTGTCTTCTAGCAGTATTAAAGAGCCCAGTGCATATAATCTGAATTGGCTAAGGTGGTAAATTTTACCGATTACTTTTCAGTGATGAAAAGAGTGTATTGTGTGAAAGAAATTCCCTAACCATAGCGTTGCAAACCGATTCCCTATGAAACAAAGGTTCTTGCTGAAGACTTTTGGAAAAATAAAATTCATTTTTAAGAAATCTCATGTTCTCTCTAACTGCTGATTCGTTAATTCACGGTCCAAGGAGAGCAAAGTGCCACGTCCTTCTTTTTCCTTTTCTTAGCAGGTACCATATTTAATTAAGTATACCGTTTTTATATTATATATTTTCAGCAACTTGTGTGGTTATTTATTAATTGGGAGATTTTTTCTTCATGATCCTTAAATTTGAATTAATCTTTTCTCTTTGACGCACACAATTTTACATTATATATTTTTTGTATGTATATGTACTTTTAAAATGTTCATTTTAGAGTATCATTACAACTCTTTATATCCCTGTAAGTTACAATAAATTTTAGTTGTGTAAATTGTGCATGTGACTGATTGTCATACTAAACTTTGAAAACGCCTGCGTTTAGGAAGAATTCTGAAGTTCTGGAATTGCATCTGACAGAGAAAAATGAGAATGTCGTCCTATTCGGCATTTCTAGAAGGTTACTGAATTCGAAAGACATCTGGAGAAAGTCGGAGGCTTGTGTATCCGAAACGCTGTAATAAAGACAAAAAAAAATTGAGGAAACTTGTCTAAAAGGATGTTTTATAGAGACAAGACCCTCATTTCAGAATTTCTTCTTTTAGCGATCTTATCTCATAATGTATTTTTGATTTTCTGTCTCCGCTTCAGTTTGGCGTAAGTATTGCTATTTTTTTTTCCACTTTGTTTTTTTTTCTTTCCCCGCCTGCAGAAAATGTCTTTTCCCCTTAGGTAGTTTTGAACCCTGACATGAAATTTGTATTTGTATTAGACGTCCAACACGTTATTTACCACCCAGCATACACTGAAAATATCGCGCCTGTAAAGGGAAATCATTCTGACCTTTTCATTCTTTTTTTTTCTTTGGTCGTTTTTTTTTTTATTTCAGTAAGATGCTAGGAACAGCCGATGATCTCTACAGTTACAATGACAGACGTTCAGTCAAATGTACATCGACTCATAGTTATTTATGCATCATTTAAATATTCGGCGCTTTTCAACGGACACTTTGAGTTTATTTCTTTTTATATCTATATTTTTTCTGTATTTATATACATTTTTTTTGTTTTTAATAATTCTATCTTTTATTTTTCATTTAAATATTTTCTGTTCTTATGATTTTATTTTTATGTTTTATACATTTATAGTTTGTTGTTTTTACTTTTTATTTTCTGTAGTTTAATTTTTAATATTTAATATTTTTATTTTTCTGAAACTTTTAATATTTTAATTTTTCTTTATCTTTTTAAGATTCTTTCAAAAATTACCACTTATCTAGGTCAATGTATCTTTATTCGTGGTGCACTGAAAAATAGATGGGCATTGTAAAGGGGAAAGGTATTTGGGTTTTAATTCGATTCTCTATGGAATCTGGAAATTCTAACAGCAAACTACTTTGTTACATTCACTTTCGCACTAATGCTTTTGGGAAAACAATGAACTAATCTCGTCACTACCCCTCATCTATAGGTTAAATAGTGGTGTAGAATGGGTTCTTATGCTATTGGTTAACTCTACTCTAAACCCAAAACCTGAACAAGATAATAGCAAACCAGAACCCTATTTTTCCCAAACAATCATAGCAATTCACAGATAATTAAAAAGAAAGTTTTTAAGAGCAATAATCGCCTGCACGTTGAACGGACATAGCACAAAAACATAGATAATAACTGCATACACTAGATATGTTTGCCTAGTTTTGAAGTAATCATCAGTTCGAGTCCTGGTAAAAATTAGAATTTCAAATATTGTTTTCCAAGGCGTCTCCTACTTGGAAAATTGGCACTATGCAATCATCCTAACCTGCATATTCTTGTTAAACTCATCAATATATAACAACTCTTTTAGGTCTCTTTCGTGTCCGAATTCGCACCCACAAATGCTACTAGTTTTCATTTGAGTCTAACTAAAGGGCCAAGATTCAGAATGCTGGTTTCAAAATCAAACGGATCCAACGCATTTAGTAATCTGGCTTAACAGTGTTTTTCTAATTCATCTCCTTTCTTTTTATTTAACTGTTGTAGACATAAATAAACTCTGGAAATATCGCCAATACCACATTGCCGAAAAGTTTTATGTTTCACGCTGGTATCAGATAAAAAGCAAAGATTACGAATGCCGATTTTTAAGGCAAGTATTATTTTCCCGCAGAGAAGATTGGCGTAACACAGTCTTCCAAAACTCTGTCTTCTTTCCTAAACTATTTAATCATGCGCAGGACGAAAAAGAAGTAATATCAAATGCGTCGAGTATCTTACTGGAATTAAATTTTATAAAAATTAATTTATTTTTAAATATTAATTTAACTTGATTGAAATGGCCGACAATTTAACATTGCCATTTTTTATGGTTTTTACATTTTTATCAAAATTAAGGTCGACACACAGACCAAATCTGGTTCGTTGTCATATTTTATCTGGTTCACATTCTATATCGAACATGTTATTCTTAAATAATAACTTTTATGTCCTTGTTTTTAATATTATTGTTAATAAAATAGCTTTTTTATGTATTTTTGCGGATTTATCCATCAGATTTAAAATTAAAAGTGTTTAACGATATGCAGAAAGACGAAGAAGGATAGTTAATTGACTTCCCAGATTAAGGATAGGGTGCGTTAAAATAGTTTGACTGTCTTTACACATAAATATGTGTAAAGATATATTCAAATATTTTCAGGGTAAATTTGTAGTATAGGTTGGTCTCATCTGAGCACCATTTTTGATATGGAGGGTTATAATCAGGATATAGGATGTGCGTTGTGGTCCAGTGGATATCGGCTCGGAACGGGGAGCCGAGTTCGAATTCCAGTTGAATCCATTGTATTGACTTACGCGCAAATACCCTTGGGAAAGGTATTAATCCGTCTCTTCCTTCCAGTTATGGGTTAAATAGCAGGACAGATTGGGTTCTATAGCCTTGGTCGGCAACCAGTCTACCACAGAAAGCAATGGCAACCTACTGCGGGATAATCTTCTGCCCAGTCAGTCATGTCTCTTTCGAGACATGATCGCCCAAGCGTGTATCACGTACGGCACTTAACTGACTGATTCCTTTACCTTTCCGACTACCTTTCCGAAGTGACTAGTTCCATCTGCACGAATATTATTATGGCTAAAATAGGTGTGTGGTGGATAGCAGCTCCGATTAAGGAATTGGAGAGTTCAGTTCGAATTCCACTCAAGTTCATTGCATTCACTTATGTGTTCTTCTCTCCCAGCTTTGAGTAAATAGCAAAACAGATTTGGTTTTATAGCCTTGAGTAGCAACTGTTCTAGGAGAAGGAAAAGCCTGAATTCAAACCATCCTGAAGAGAGTTGGGCTCCATCTGGCTGTCTTGACCAAGACACACTACTTTGACTGCGGCTGTAGTGTGAGGTGTGATTTATACTCCTTAGACCCTAATGGGTTACAGGACCCGTGATTGTGATGTACAAACAGGAAAAAATCAAAGAAACAAGGAAAGGTGTGCTAGACTGCTATGTGATATCTGTTTTTCTACATGACATAGAATGTTAGACGATCTATTCAAGGATAAATTAGATGCTCGAAGCAACAGAAAAGTGGTTCTACAGAAGGATGCTGAGGATATAATGGTCCGAGCACGAGAGAAATAAGGTATTGGAGAGTATACAAACTAGAAGAAAAATATGTCTAGCTTTAGGAAGAGACAGCTGAGGTTTCTGGGACAGAAAGAAAGAAGGGTTTGGAGAATCTGATACTCACAAAGGCAAACAGAGAGAAAGAGAAACAGGGAAAGCAGACATATATGATGGGCTTGAGCAGGGTTTGGGAGAGATACCAAACGGGAAAATATTAAGAGCGACAAGGGAAAGAGGCAAGTGGAAGTCCATGATAGCCCATTTCCTGAAGGGATACGACACACAAAGAAAAAGAATTATTTGCCAATGTTAGCGTAACACAATCTTTCTCACCGCTATCTTCTTCCCAACTCTGTTTGTTCCTGCGCCCGACGATTCAGAAATATACCTTTCTATTTGGATGTGCGTTGTGGTGCAGTGGATATCGACACGGAACGACGAATCGGAGAGCCGAATTCGAATTCGAGTTGAATTCCTCGCATTTACTTACGCACAAATACCCTTAGGAAAGGTATTAATCAGTCTCTTCCCTCCAATTATGGGTTAAATAATAGGACAGATTGGGTTCTAGAGCCTTAGCTGGCAACCAGTGTACCGCAGAAAGCAATGACAACCTACTGCGGGATAATCTTCTGCCCAGTCAGTTATGTTTCTTTCAAGACATGATCGCCCAAAGCGTGTATCACGTATGGCATTTAACTGACTGACTGAATATAATAGTTGGAATCATGATTAAGGCTTCTACTGGTTATAAAGTAGGGGATCAGTTTTCTATTGTTAGGAAGTAATAAGCTGATCCCCCAGTAATTACTACGTAATAATATAATACATCTCTTCTTCTTCTGGCTATGTGTCAAATAACAAGACAGATTGGGTTCTATAGCCTTGGCTGTCAACCAGTCTACCACAGAAAGCAATGGCAACCTACTGCAGGATAATCTTCTGGCCATTCAGTCATGTCTCTTTCGAGACATGATCGCCCAAAGCGTGTATCACGTATTGCACTTAACTGACTGTCTATGTATTATTACAAACTTACCGATCATATAAAAATTAAAGATGATCGATAAGACAAATACTAATAAGGAGAGGTTGTTTTTTAATCTCCCCAAAGATGAAGGAAAAACCTGAAGCAACTGAAATTTTGTTCTACAGAAGGATGCTGCGAATATCATGGATCGAGCATGTGAGCAATAATGAGGTCTTGGGAATGATGGAAACAAAAAGAAAAGTAATACTGAGAATCAGGAAGAGACAGCTGAAGTTCCTGGGACACACAATGAGGAAGGAGGGCTTGGAGAACCTGATACTAATAGGCCAGATAGAGGGGAAAAGAGACAGGGGAAAGCAACGGATAACATATTTGAAGGACCTAATCAGGTGGATGACGGAACGAGGGTTGCATGGTGTAACAGGAGAAGGCGTGCTCAGGGATAGGAAAAAGTAGAAGGCCATGATCGCCTACGTCCTGAAGGGACAAGGCACATAGAAGAAGAAGAAGACTAATGGTATTCTGAGTTAAAATGTTTCACTGATCTGTTAATATTTCTTTTTGCTACAGCTTATTTATATGAGAAGGCATTTCTCAAACAAGATGCTTGTGGAATCTGCACAACAGTGGCGGTATAATGCCTTGCTTATAAATCTTAACTGAACAACATTTACAATGATCGTAAAGCGTCTTGAAGCAACACCTGAAAAGATTTGAAACGCCGATCCTTGTGGCTAGATAAGGAAAATGAAAAAAAATCAAAAAGCAACAACGTTGATAAAAACTCACGGACAACAAAAAACAGTTGAAGGAATTGTTTTGATTTAATGTTGTTCAACGGCGAAACAGAACGGCTGTCGCCATATTCTTGGAAATGAGCAAATGGGATACTGTAAAAAAAAGGGAGCTTTTTCATTGTAGAGCTCACCGAGGTGGAACATCATATTTCAAAGCTTATTTCTTTAGTATTGTTTCTCTACATTTTTTTATTTGTTATTCCTAGCCTTGAATACGTTTTCTTTCATTCTAACAAAATCTCTTTTTCTAAAAAGCTATTTGGCACTGTTAATCGCCATTGTACATTCTCCTATCTTGTAAAATGTGATCAACATTTAACAATAGAAAACAAATCTTGAACCACAGTTTAACAAAGTCTTATCTCAAAATCAAAACAAATTTCATCATTCCTATTGATTCTTTATCTTTAATACTACCAAAGGATGTGCAGGTGGTGTAATGGATAATGGCTTGGAATAAAAAATCAGAGAAACAAGTTCGAATTACAGTCGGTTTTGTTGCATTCACCTAGGCACTGATTTTAAACCTCTATACAGAAAATGTTTGAAAAGGGTCTGAATCTATCCCCTCTTCCCAGCTATGGGTTAAATAATATCTGGAAAATGATTATTCTCAAAAAAACATTGATACAATATATAACGAATTATTCTTACAATCCAAAATGTGTTTAAGCTTCAAATAACCAAGAAAGGGTTGATAAGAAGTAAAAAATAAATAAACACTACCGCTAAAATCATTTATGGATATTAACAGTTGAAAATACAATACCGACAATACCGACGGGCCGGAAATATTAAATACCGAACTGGAAAAAAGAAACTCACACTTAATATCATGGAGATTAGTTGATATTTCTGGTACAAATAATGAGAAAGGAGGGTTCGGAAATCTGATACTCACAGGGCATATAGAAAAAAAAGAGACAGAGAAAAGCAGCGCGTGACATACTTAAGAGACTTGAGCAAAGACTTGGCAGAGCAGGGTTTGGAAGGAATAACAAAAAAACAAAACTTATTAACAGCTAAAAGGGACAGGAAGATGTGGTTGTTTATTTTGACTACGTCCTTAATGGACACGGTACATAAAATAAGAATTAGAGTTATCAGGGAAGGAAAAAATCGGAAAGGAATTCCACAGATGAGAAGTGCGAGAAAAGAAACTGTTAGAGTAGAAGTGAGGGTTGCATCTAACTCGTTCAATATTATAATGTTGAGACTTAGTTGGAAATCTAGTTGTGCTCTTAAATTCATGTTGTCTCGGCACCAGAGACAAAAGATCACCTGAACAGTTGCCATGAAAATATGTTAAGTAATGGGAATAAATTTCTAAAAATGCATACTAAAAGGGATGGTCGAACTAAGGATGTCCTGGGTGGATTATTCTCCAAAACCGGATAATCGTTTCGTTCCGTCCATTTGAAACTAAAAGAGACTTTTTGGTGAGCCTCTGAAGACAGTTCCCGCCTGTGGAACTCGCTTCCATATTCTTGCTTTCCTGACGGCTACAACCCCCAGTAATTTAAATGCAATGTCAATACCACTTGATTCTAGTTCTTTCCACACCACCCTGTATATACTTCCCTTTCTCTCCACCTTCGCAACTGTCGTCACACCTGTACTCCCATTCTTCTCTTGCTCCTTTCTAACTGGTTTGTTTTTCTCTTCACTCTCTTCCATCTAATCTTTTTTACTCTTATGTAGCCCCCTTCACATCACTGGCGTTACCGTCTTGCTCGGGGTGATATGATTAGAAAAAATTAATGGAATTAATATTTGGCAGAATTCTATCACAAGAACACGTTAAGGAGACATCTACTGACGACTAAATGCATTGCACTTGTGAGATGAGATTGCTGGCCAAAGTGTAGCTGCTTTATAAACGAAGCAAGTAAATACATATTTTAGAGGTGAGTGCAGTCAACGGAATCTGCGAACCAATTTCGAGTTTGTAGCTTATATTCGTTGATCTAATCTCTTTAGGAAAATTATGAATCCACATCTCTACGTTATAATCCTGTTGTCAGACACCTTGGTAAGTTTATTTCACCATTAACATTTTTAATAATTTCACCCCAAGCATAGCGAGACCGTTATTATTGCATAGTGGGTTATTATAAAAGAAAAGACTTGGTACAAAGGGTATTGAAGAAAAGATAAAAGATGAAGGAGAGTCAAAATGATAGAAGATCGCAATCGAAGGTGCATTTAAGTTTTTAGAGATTGTAGGTATCAGGGAAGCAACTAAATTGAAGAGAGTTCCAAAAGTGAGAAGTGCGAGAAAAGAAACTCTTCGAGTAGAGGTGGCTGTTACATTTAACTATTTCAACAGTAAAAAGGTGAGACCTAAATGCCAATCTAGTTGTACGCTTAAATTCACGTGGACGGAGAACCAGGGTAAAAATTTCATCAGAGCAATTCCTATGAAAATATTTGTAGAAAAGACAGAGGGAAGCCACATCGCGTCTATAAGAAAGTGATTGAAATCAAAATGCTGATTCAGGACTGATCACGTTGAAGATTCCTATTTGGATTTTGTCGAGAAACTCGGAATGAATAGCAGGAGCACCTGACCAGATATTTTTTTATATAATCATATCGCCCTAAGCAAGGCATTTTACTTCCACTGTTTTGCAGTGGGGGGTTACATAGGAGGAAAGTTATGAGAAAGAGTGACGGGTTATACGGGGTGTCAAGAAGTGGGTAAGAAAAGGATGAGAATACTGGTGGGAATAGAGTGGACGGAGAAAGGAGCATGAGAGAGATAGGAGATGACTATTGGCTTTGCATTTAAATTCTTGGAGATTGTAGCTGTCGGTGAAGCAAGTAAATGGAAAGGAATTCCACAGTCGAGAAGTGCGAGAAAAGAAGCTGATGGATTAGAATTTGCGTTTACAATTTATTGGTTTCACAGTAAAAGGGTGGGACCTTGTTGCTAATCTTGTGGCTCGACTAAACTTATATATAGTGGGTACCAGTGAGCTAAGTTCATCAGAGCAGAAGCCGTGAAAGTATTTGTAGAAGAGACACAAGGAAGCCACATTGCACCGCTGAGAACGTGAGTGTATCTAAGCTACCAAGTCGGGATCTATCACATTACAGATTCTCCGTTGGATCTTGTCAAGGACCCCTAGGTGGATAGCAGGAGCACCCGACCAGATATGGTACCAGTGTTCAATGCACTGACTATAAGTAGATTTATAAATGTGCAAGATGAATTCTAATGAGAAAAATATTCAGGCCCGACACATAGACCCAACCTTCCTAGCAGTAGATGCAACTATTGATTCCATGTAGTCGTTCCACTTCAAGTCGGTTGAAAAATGAGGCCAAAGAGACGCAGTGTTTTACTCTCAAGGAGACTTGCATCAGTTCTAGTGAGTGATGTAGACGAAAGCATGGAATTAGACAATCCTATTTCTTGCTGTGAAATGACAAAACAACTCGCGTCTTGATTGAAATCATTGTACTTGATGTTATGAAAAACCACATTTTTTTTTAACAATATATTTCTCGGATCTTACATGCGAAGTTGTGGTATTGTGACATTTATCCCCGACTGGCTCGCTGCCCCTGGTTTGGAACCTGTTGTGATGATGACCGGAACCTGACTGGGTTGATGCTGTCGAAACGGCACCAGTTATGACGACACTTTCGGGTCGCCAATCGTGATGATGGCTGCGTCACAGCAGCTGATCTTCAAGATGTTTATTACAACGGTGAACTCCCCCACCCACGCTGTGTTTTTTTTTATCTCAGGAAAGTCACGTTGAAAACCCAGCAGCCGTTTCTCTACCACCTCAAACCAGACCGGATACTCGTGTACATTGTGTTGACAAAAAATAAACACGGCACGAAAACAAACTGAATAAGTTCGAAGACGCCTGGATGAGTTACGAAAAAAAGTCTTTATATATACATTTACTCAGATACCGTAGATTAAAAAGGATATATATATATATATACTGCTGTAATATTAAACGTGAGCAGGGAAAACTCATGCTAAGTTGATGTTTCTAGTTTGTGAATCGGCACAATTTAAATAGATTGATCCACGCGTAGAAAAAAATAAAGAATTTCTTTGTGGGAAAAATAATTTTTGTACGTTAATATTCTTTAGTTCTTCTATAGAACACGGACCTTGACAGAATTGGAAATTCTGATTTGTTAAGAAATAGGTTCCTGTATTATCGATGCAACGTCAAATCGATCCCAGACTTTTTTCTGGAGTACAAAAATTACTTTCGGATAAAAAACAATATATAAGATAAATACATATATCTTTAATTAAAGAACAACAAAAACATAAAAAAACAAAATATATTTTTAATTAAAGAACAATATATAAGATAAGAACAATAAACGTATATTTTTAATTAAAGAACAAAGATTTACATAAATTAATAAAGGTACGAGGACTGATCAAAAAGTGTTGGAAGTGTTGCTATGGTAACGGAGCGAAGCCGCTTGACGCAGATAGACTTTGAGCAGTAACGTATAACGTCCTCAGCCACTTCCGTTTTATATAGCAGTGCTTGAAAGGAAAGTGTGTAGAGTGTGGTCGTCAAACCACATCATGGAGGTTCCATCACTGTCCATGTCTTGGGCAGCAATTTCTGGTCAAGGACAATATTCACCAGTTCTGACAGGCACTATATTCCTGAGATTTTGCTCCTTGTGACTTTCTTCCTCTTCGAAAATCAAATCCAGCTTGAAACGAACAAGTTTTCAAGACGTCGGGGAAATCTAAGTGATTTCGACGAGGCAGGTGCTCACTATCCTCGAAGATGAATTCCAGAACTTCTTGTGACAATCGTCTGCCCGGCTGGTTGGTTCGCTGTTTCGAGAACGGAGCTTGCTGCGATGATGATGTCGAAACTGCACCAATTATGTCAACGCTTTCGGGTCGCTAGTCGTGATGATCTCGTCACAGTAGCTGGTCCTCAAGACGTCTATTACAACAACGAACTTACTGCCCATGCTGTGATTTGATCTCAGAAGGTCACGTTGTGCAAACCCGGTAGCCGTATTTCTACCATATCCAGACCGGACACTTGTGTACACTTGTGATTAAAATAAAATAATTACGGTATCAAAAAATAAATAAATAAATAAATAGATGAATAAGCTCGAAGACGCCTGGATGAGTTACGAAAGAAAGTCTTTATAGTAATAAAAAAATAATTAATTACAAAAGCAGAAAATACAATTGTCGAAGTTGAAGTTTACAACGGAGAGTAGAGCTTTCAATCTTCAAATAAAAATAAGTCATTTCTAAGTTCCATTAAAATTATCAGTGCTTTCAATTTTTGAAAATAATTAGGCTATCAGTTCTCCAGATAAAAAACACGTCTCTTTGGCCTTTATCAAACTTTGCACAGACAACCTTAAAAACAGTGCGACATGGCCGCGGACGGTGAGGTGGGGGTCGTTTGGTCTTTGGAGCCTGAAAATCTCTCCCAAAATCTGATTTTTCTCGCTGAGTTTACATTTTTATTGTCATCCCCAATCCTCTTGGGGGATCTATCCGACTCAAAGTGTTACACTTCTTCCATCAATGGAAATGACGCTGGATAAAGTATTTAGCTTCAGAAAGGGGACTACTTCAAAGGAGATTAAATGCCGAATCGATATGTGCTGTAGTTTCCTTTCATAGCACAAGTCCAGATAATTTTTTTCATCATCCCACGTATGTGTCTCTTTATTCTTCATTTCAAATAAATAGTTATTAACTCCAAATATTTGTGCAGATAATTCCGAAAAAAAATACTTTAAGAGTAATTTCTTTTTAAATTAATCTTTTGTAGATTAAAAAAAAACAGTCAAAACTTCAGAAAATTACAAAATATGCATATATCAATAAGGATGCTACAATTTCAAATTTGATATTTCTAAATAACAGCAAGCCCTAATAACTTTGTAAATATTAGAAACTGATTTTACACTAGATCGATATTATCAGCAGGGATACCCTTCTAAAATGTTGGAAAATCAATATTATTAGGTTCTGACAAGGTCTAAAGAATGCTAATATACTAAAAGTATTTTCAAAACGTTTACCCAGTTGCCATAGACTACCAATATTTTTACCTAACGTAAATGTATAATTCTGTAACATTTAATATAACTAATGGATTCTTTCATGTGAAGGTCAGTGACATATTGAAGTAATGCCTACCCAAACGTTGCTGTGTATTAGAACTTGGATCTAACCTAAATCTACAATACCGTAATACCATATAATAATTCTGCTTGTTTCTTTCTTAGTTACTTAGTTCGTCCGTCCGTTAAGCCACTTACTCTCTATACGAGCTTTTTCTTCCCCTCTATCTTTTTAAACGCTACTCTCTTCAGCCTTTCTCTCACCTTTGCCAAACGGAAGAGTAGTAAAGAGTGAGAGAATAGGAGGAGAGAGCCTATAGCATTACCGTAGCAGTAGCAGCTTAAGCTGGCGGTTGTAGCAGTAATTGTGTGTGTATATGTGTGTGTACTGTACAATATAGTAAAATAGGTAGGTTTGTTGTCGTATCCCGCAATCTAACAACGAAATTCCTGGCCTCTACACCCTTGGCTATTACTCAGTTGGTCTTTTCTGTTTACAATGGATACAGGAGACATGAATTTTCTGTAATAAAAAACATTTTCTCTTTCAAAATCTCATAAAAAATAGCGTACAGTATTTTGGTTATGGTCTGTGCATACGCCGCTTAATATAATATAAGATTACAGTAAAGTAGCTTCTATGTACATTACTTTTATAGATATTTTAATAAAATTACACTGTGTTATCGTTATTTTATTATCCAATACCTTTATCTTTGAAGACGTCAGTAAATTTTTTCCAGGAAATCATAATTATCCTTCCGTGGATATTGCATGGGTTTCGCTAATTAAATATAAATGGTTGAGTTTTTTTTAATGTAATGAATGGTTTATTCTTTGGTCAGGGGGAAATTTGAAGTGAAAGAAAGTGTAAGTTATTCATACAAATCAATTGTTGGAAAATCAATATTATTAGGTTCTGACAAGGTCTAAAGAATGCTAATATGCTAAAAGTATTTTCAAAACGTTTACCCAGTTGCCATAGACTACCAATATTTTTAACTAACGTAAATGCATAATTCTGTAACATTTAATATAACTAATGGATTCTGTAACATTTAATATAACTAATGGATTCTTTAATGTGAAGGTCAGTAACACCTCTGTCTTTTCTACAAGAATTTTCACAGCTTCTGCTCTGACGAGCTTCATTCCCTGTTGATTCGCCTTCATGAATTTACTCGTGCAACTAGATTGGCAACTAGGTCCCACCCTTTTACTGCCAAAATGAGCAAATGTAGCCGCCGTTTCTTTTCTATCAGTTTTTTTATCGCACTTCCGGCATGTGGAACTCTCTTCCCCAAGTTTGCTTCCCTGATAGCTACAATCGCCAAAGATTTAAGTGCAACGTCAATTGCCAGCTCCTTTCTCCTTGACTCACTCCTCTCACTTACACTTTCTTTAACATCCCCTGTACTGTTTTAATATTTTTCTTTTATCTCTTTCTTCTTCTCTCATTATAACCCCCTGCGCACCAGTGGCAGTACTGCCTTGCTTGGTGTGAAACGATTATAAAGAAAATACAAAAAATAAACTAATAACCAAAATTAAATGTAATTATGGTATAACCCATATCCACCTGGGGTCAGTTTAAACTGACATCTTCTTTTCCTATATAGCTAAACAGTAATTATAATCTGCAAGACTGCGTGTTAAAAATTAAACCGTTGGAAAATTTTCAAATATTTCAGCTCAAATCAAGAACATAGGAAGTTTACACAAAATGATTCACTCAGTCAATTAAGTGCTATCTTTTGGGCGATCATGACTTAAAAAAGACATGACTGACTGGACAGAGGATTATCCCGCAGTAGGTTGCCATTTGTTTCTGCGGTAGACTGGTTGCCAGCCAAGGCTATAGAACCCAATCTCTCCTGTTATTTAACTCATAGCTGGAGGAAGAAGTGATAGGTTATATTATTAAGTAGTAATTAGTGGGGGATCAGTTTATTACTTCATAAGAATAGAAAACTAATCCCCCACTTTATACCCAGTAGAAGCTTTAACTGTTTCCAACTATTATGCTCAGTCAGACAGTTGAGTGCCATACATGATACACGCTTAGGCGATCATGTCTTGAAAGAGACATGACTGACTGGACAGAAGATTATCCCTCGGTAGGTTGCCATTGCTTTCTGCGGTAGACTGGTTGCCATCAAAGGCTATAGAACCCAACCAGTCCTATTATTTAACCCATAACTGGAGGAAAGAGACGGATTAATACCTTTCCCAAGAGTATTTTCGCGTAAGTGAATGCAAGGAATTCAACTGGAATTCGAACTCGACACGCCGATTTGTCGTTCCGAGTCGATATCCACTGCACCACAACGCACAAAAGGATTACTTGAAGGAAAAGACGTCAGTTTGAAATGACGCGAGGAGGATATGGGACTGTAACTCTATTTTGACATTAAATATCTGATATTATTTGTCAATAGCGCGCAGGTTGATCTCAGTGTGTGTTGGACAATTTTGCACTTACGTTTATTATGAATCATCATATCCTGTACAGAAAAATATGTGAACTGTATGTTTTTTACCTCCTACATATATATATATATATATATATATATATATATATATATATATATATATATATTGCATCAAAACAGTACGCACATATGCTCCAACCCTTATATATATATATATATATATATATATATATATATGTCTTGTCTCTTACCCAATAAATATTTGTAATGATTTTTTGAAAGAAGAATTTGCATCCAACCACTCCCCACTTAATCTGTTATGCGTGTCAGTCTGGTTGTTCGTCTCCTACTTCTTTTATATCACCAAGAATGATTTTGGTAAACTTTACATTTTTGGACAAATATTTTGGTTTTAACCCAGTAAACATTGAACAGGTACGTTTCTTAATGTAATTGTCTGTAATTGTGTCTAATTGTGTCGTGATAAGTCTAGATTTTAGCTCTTTCTATCTCTCTCCCTCTACCTCTTTCTCTTTCTCTCGATTTTTCTATATCTGTATATTTCTATCACTTTTTCTTTATCAATAAGTATTTATCTGTCTCTTTTATTTTCTCTTTCTTTCTCTTTCATTGTCTCTCACTCGCTCCTTTTCTCGGTCTATCTCTTTTTATCTTCATCTCACATTATCTCTGCCTCTGCTTTCTTTATCTCTTTCCTTTTCTTTCTCACTCTATTTGTCTCTTTTTTCTGTCTCTCTTTTCCTTTCACTATATCCGTCTCTTTCTCTCTCTTTCTTGACCTCTTTCTCTATATGTATACGTATTACACTTTTTGATTATTTAATTATACTTGTATTTTTTACTCATTAATTCCAATTCATCTTTTAATATCAGTTTGAAAAATACAGAAAAAGTCCTACTCCTTATCACGTAATTTTGCTCATTCATTTGTCTTTGTTGTATTTAAATCTGATCTAAACTATATATATATATATATATATATATATATATATATATATATATATATATATCCGACAAGAATATTTAACTGACATTTCATTAAGTTTTTTCATCAACTTAACATTTTTTCTTTTGTTGGAGATAAAGAATATAAAAATTGTCCATAATTTTTATCGTCTCATGTGCTTTCGGCCACTTCTATAGCCATGTTCAAGGGTGTCGTTATTTAATAGTGGAAATAGAGTATTGAAATTTCTTTTTAGAATTATTCTCACGCGATTTCCATTTGCGCGGGGCACATGAGAGCTTGGAATGAACGCTTCTTTTTCAAAACTAAACAAAATAAATTATTACGTAAGATTCAAAACATGAGAAAATCATTAGCAAAGGCATGAACACGCTTGGAAATGGCAACAGAAGTAGTGGAAAGCGCTTGGGACAATAACATTTATGGGTAATTATTATATTTTTTATCTCCAACAAAACAAAAAAAATGTTAGGTTACTGAAAAAACTTTAAAAAATCGAATAAATCTTTCTTGTCGGCCGTATCTAATGAAACATGTATGAAAGAAAGGTTGCTACCCAAGTATACATAAATATAACTAAAAAATGCACATGCCCGAAATTACAAATATAAAATAGCAATAATTTTGTGTATTTTTTTAATTTTTACTCTGTTTATTGCACAGTACAGTAGGGTCAGTTGGGCATAGTGTGAGTAAAAGAGTACTATGATGGCAATTTCCTGCGACAGAAATTTGGAAACTGTATGCTTTATTGTTTGGGATACGCGTCGGAATTTTCAATACGAATATCAGGGTTTTAGGGTGTTAATCTGAGGACAGTGCAGAAGATTCCAAAAGAGTTGGATAAGTCTAATGGTGACTACGAAGTCGTTTGGAGTAATCACAAGTGATGGCAACATTATTTATCTTCCTACTGATCTTCAGACTCAACACGGATGCCTACATAAAGTGCCTTGAGGAGGTAGTACCACCCTGAGTGGATGCTGGAAGACTCCATGTCTGGCAACAGGACTCTGTACCATGCCAGATAAGCTGGAAAACTCAGTCATGGCTATCAAACAAAATTTGGCCACCTAACCCCCAAGACTGCAATCCTCTTTATTATTATGTGTGGGGAGCAGTTGAGCAAGAGACCAGCAAAACTTTTTGTAACATTAAAGATGAGCTGAATGCAAAGATTATAGCAGCATTCACCAACTTAAGCAAGGAGACAGTCCAGAAGAGTTGTAGGAGATTCCGAAGTCGTCTAGAGGCCGTGGTTGAAGCCAATGGCGATTTTATTGAATAAATTTACTCTTTAGCATTTTAAGATATTTTTGTGTAATTTTGGTAAATATATCTGTTATCTCTTAATTTTAGCCTTGAAACACCTTCCAACAAGAAACATCTGATCACTACTTTTTGTTCCTACTTTGGGCACACTGCTAGCTGAGCGGCCATGTTTACACTGTAATTGCAACTAGAAAACTGGAGCGATCTAGCACAAATTTCGATCACCTGACCGTAATAGTACCAACTATAAGCACGCATGAGCATAAGACAGTGTGACAAATTTACTGATATGCTATGTCTAAAGTGAATATATTTTTCTTATTTACCCACATATAAGGCGATGAGAAGGTAGCTGAAGAGAGTGACAAAAAAGAGTGACAAATAAACTGCAAGCATACCAAATGCATTGTCATCAGCAAAAAGCGCAGCCCAAAATGCCAAATACAGGTGGGGGGGATACTAAGATCAAGCAGATACAAAACTTTAAATACCTGGGATGTGTTATAACAGAGGACGGAAAGTTCGACACTGAGATCCGAATGTGAATTAGCATAGCAAAGGACGCGTTCCAGAAGCTGAGTAGAATATTAAGAGACAGGAACACTTCGCTAGAAACAAAGAGGAGAGTACTGGTTTGCTATGTGATGTCAGTTTCTTTAATATGGCAGTGAATGCCGGGCAATATCCTCAAAGATTAAGGAAAAACTTGAAGCAACTGAAACATGATTCTACAGAATATCATGGATGGAGCATGTGAGCAATGATGAGGTTTTAAAAAGGATGGAAACGAAAAGGAAATTAATAGTGAGTATCAGGAAGATACAGCTAAAGTTCCTGGGACATGCAATGGGGAAGGAGGACTTGGAGAACCTGATACTAACAGGCCAGATAGAGGAAAAAAGAGACAGGGGAAAGTAGCAGATAATATATTTAAAGGGCCTGAGTTGGATGACAGAACGGGGTTTGAGTGTGTAACGAGAGAAAGCGTGCTAAGAGCCACCAAGGGTAGGGTGACGTGGAAGGCCATGATCGTTTACGTCCTGAAAGGACATAGAAGAAGAAGATAAAGCGATCAATTTCGAGTTTATTACTGAGTGCTACAAGCACTGGGGAAAATAAACTAATGATTCCACCTCAATTCATGTCACTTCTTAGCTTGTGAATGTTCTTTCTAGGATGTTTTAATTCCCCAGATTCATGGGGAGGAATGACTTATTACGTGTTGGTAAGTTGGATATGAAGTCCAAATGTCTCTTTTCAAGTCATAATCGCGTAAATATATTTGTACGTAAATCCAAAGAACTCGACTAGAATTCGAACTCGGCTGTCTGGCTTCATATCCAGACTGTATGTACCCAAGCTTTCTCTCATCTAAGTACTTATCAGGTTCGACATTACTTAACTTGGGCGTAGCCAAGCAGATCACAGGTTACTCTCTACTCTTGCGTATAAATGATCAACGTATGAAAGCACGGAAAATTTCCCAAATATCTAAGGTCTCGATAATTACATGTTTTTTTTTTTTAATATGATACCGCTAACCGACAGGAGGGTTTGATTCGTTTAAATTAATTTCACCACCAAAAAAAGAAGCATATAATTACAGAGATTAATCTCGAATAATGTCAGCCAACATTATAACACTTCAGATCTTCATCCTTATTGTTTTGATCAAATGATTTTACCGATATATTCATTGGCCTTCTTATTATTATCTGATGTTTTAAAAGTATGTATTTTCATTATTTCACACATTTGTTAAATGATTAAATTTATTTTTTTGTTTTTATTATAAAATTTTGGCCGATATATTCTTTGGCCTTCTTAATAGTACTTGAAGCTTTAAGAGTAAGTATTTTCATCGTTACTCACACTTCTTTCTTAATAGTATCGTTCTTGTTGTTTTTTTATTACTGTCTTTCGTCAATGTTATGTCAATTTTTGTCATAAATATATTTGCATGTTTCAAGTTTTAGCACAACTTTTGGACCTGCTTGTACAGGATTCTTTCATCACACTGAACATCATAGCAGCACTCGTTCTAAACATAAAATATCGATTACCCACGAGCATGCGCAGACGTTACGCAGTTCCAGATTTGTATCATCTTATAAGACGTTTTAATTGTATTTTTCTTAATGAATATACACTAGAAAAGACGTAACGTTTATTGTTTGCAGTAACAGGGAAAAATCGAAAAAACATCACGTCAAAACAATAAAAATGACGATACTAGCACAAATAATTAAAAACAAATCATCTTCGTTCAATAGAGAGGGTGTGGTGGCAAAATGTTAATGCAAGATTCGAATTTTCATTACTTTTCATTTTATTAATTCTAGTATTTTGTCAATTACTCACCGCCGGTCGGGGTTATTCAACCACACAGAGCCGCTGTCTAACATTTAGATTTTACATTTTACTAACCCCTACGTTCATTTTTGACACTCTGGTGTGAGATTTGAGGGCAATGTCTATTTCGGCATATTACCACATTCATTCTGAATGTCAGAAAAAAAAATTTAATTTACTATTTATAATATTTGTGTTTTGTATAAATGACAATGAATCTTTGTTTCGAAAACGCATTAAGAAGATTTATAAGATGGCAGTTTAACTAGAAAAAAAACTACTATCACAAGCTGGTCGAATTATTCATGATTCGAATGCTTTCAATAACGAATAATTAATGAATATTTTAAGATAATTTTAACGGATATTTTAAGATAATGTTAATGTATATTTTAAAATAATTTTATGGCATATTTTAAGATAATTTTAACGGATATTTTAAAATAATTTTATGGGATGTTTTAAAGAATATTTTAAAATAATTTTATGGCATATTTTAAGATAATTGTAACGGATATTTTAAAATAATTTTATGGGATATTTTAAGAAAATTTTAACGGATATTTTAAGACAATTTCAACGAATATTTTAACGTATATCTTTAGGTAATTCTAACGAATACTTTCAGATAATTTAAACATGAATTAATCAGACGACTCCAACTCTTAATGGAATCGACTAAATCTAGTGTTCTAATGATCATCAATCTGGGTAGTTTCAAACTGAATCCTTTATTTAAACTACGACAGTAGATTGTTCTCATCCGTCTGATCATGTCTAAGGGAGTTAACTCGCCTAGTTTTTATTTAGTACTACTCAGTTATTGCACGCCCTGTTTCGACTACGTCCATCTACTGCCCGGCCAAGTGAACTCAAAATTAAAATATGACAGAATTCACACGCCAATGTTTTAAACCACTAGACTATCTTCTCACTAGAATATTTAAACACAAAGTTTTAACCCGTATAACAATAAGTGTAATAAAGTTATCTCACCGCGGAGTTTTAAACTTTTTCGGTTGACCATTACAACTATTATTCAGTTTGATCATTACTAGTGTCCTACACAAAATCTAAACTAATTAGAAGCTAGAAAACTTGCCTTTTGAATCATTACTGCTATAACAAACACGCCTTGATTTTTTAAAGATCAATTCACACCAAATAAAGGCGATAAAGTCACTAGTACACAAGGAACTACAGGAATTAAATGTGCAAGTGAAAGAGAAGACTGAAAGAGAGAATTGAGGGAAGGGCAGAAGATGAATAGATTTTCAAGGAGATAAAAAAATGATGATTGACGTTGCTATTAAATTTTTGAAGATTGTTGTAAAAAAACGAAAAAGATTTCCACAGGCGGAAAGTGCGAGAAAAGAAACAATTCAAGCAGAAGTTTCGGTTGTAATTCTCTATTTCAACAGTAAAACAGTGGGACCTAGATGCCAATCTAGTAGCTCGCTTTCATTTATGTAGCCATGGCACCAGGGAAAATCTCATTAGCGCAGTTGCCATAAAAATATTGGTCAAAAGACAAGGGTATCTGTGCGTAAGTGAATGCAAAGGATTACAACTGGAATTCGAACTCGGCACCCAGAATTTGTCGTTCCGAGACGATATTCACTGCACCACAACGCACATTCTAACACATCTAGCCAACTCAGCTGAAAATTCATGAAATCACGACATCAGCCTAGTACTGCACTTGAATTAAAATTCTAAGTACCATATCAAAGGAGTGTGCTCTGTGGTGCAATAGATGCCAGCTCGGAACGAGAAATCGGAGAGCCGTGTTCGAATTTCCGTTGAGTTCATTCAATTCACTTATGCGCAATTACCCTTGGGAAAAGTATTAATCCGTCGTTTATTCCTCTAGCTATGGATTAGATAGCAGGACAGATTGGATTCTATAGCCTTGGCTGGCAACCTGTCTACCACAGAAAGTAACAGCAAATTACTGCAGTAAAATCTGCTGCCCAGTCAGCTATGCTTCTTTCGAGACATGATCAACCAAGCGTGTATTAACTTACAATGAACGTACTTTTCACACAACCTCACAGTCAAATAGAAGTCAATACTTGTCTCAAATTATTTATTTTTGTCATTCCTAAGCCTTAAATCTCTTTCAGCTTATTATTTGCAACGAACATTTTAACCTCTGTTGAACATATATTTCAAGTTATTACTTTAATTGTAAAACATTAATTGATATGTTGTATATATAAAAATGTTATTTTCTACTCAACTTGCTTTTCTTGATTTTATAATCATTTTATGACTTATAGTGGGCTATCTACCACAAGGCTAAATTAACCTGCAACAGTATACAATTACCCTTCACTAGAACGGACTCTCACTACAACTAGAAAAGGAATAGATAAGCTACCCACTATAACACCAGTTGAAGTGACTAATTTATCTGTAAATATGCATTGCTAATGATTTGATATAGAAATGTGTTGCTATTTTCATATAGAAATTCATTCTTAACGATCTTGATATAGTAATCTGTTGTTAATGCTTTTACTATAGAAATAATTTTACTATGAAAAATCTTTGCAAATTATTTTACTATAGAAAGACATTGAAAAAAACAGATGAAACAGGTGGTGAAGAATTGGGGAAAAACACTAATTATCTTTTTCAGCATTATATTTGCCATGAACATTTTAACCTCCGTTGGAACTATATTCAGGTATTCCTTTGATTATAAAAACAATAATTGATATGTTATTTTCAACTCAACTTGCCTTTCTTGATTTTATAATCATTTTATGACTTACAGTGGGCTATCTACCACAAGGCCAAATTCCGTTAACCTACAACAGTATACAATTACCCTTCACTAGAACGGACTCCCACTACAACTAGAAAAGGAATAGATAAGCAACCCACTATTAGTTCTCCAAGCGAAACTAACATTAGTAAACAACTATACTAACCGTACCTGCTATGGCATTATGGGAAGGAAGCTTGTTTTATTGTCCCGTTCGCGAGAGTTGTGGCTTCGCTACTCGTGTGAAGCACTATGAGTATTGTTTTACAAGAAAACCTCCATTCATCATAAAAGGATATAAGCAGTCAGATATATAGGTGAATGTGTAGGTAGATATTAAAGTCCAATAGCATAAGTAATGTTATTTTTCAGAAGATAGAAGGGGGAGGAGAAAATATGCCATCAATCAATATTAATGAATTAAAATAGATAGAAATACAAGTGCAAATATACACATATATTGGTGAATATAACCATAGAAAGAAAAATGAGTAGAGAAAGGTAGAGGAGCATAGATAGATAGATAGATAGATAGATAGATAGATAGATAGATAGATAGATAGATAGATATGAAAAGCAATAGATAGATAGATATGAAGAGCAATAGATAGATAGATAGATAGATAGATAGATAGATAGATAGATAGATAGATAGATAGATAGATATGAAAAGCAATAGATAGATAGATAGATAGATAGATATGAAAAGCAATAGATAGATAGATAGATATCCTGCGAGAGAGAGAGAGAGAGAGTGAGAGTGAGAGAGAGCGAGATGAACAGACGAAAATAGAAAACGAACAGAATGAGAAAATTCTTAGATACACTCCCGATCAAAACCACTTAAAAATCTTTAAAAAGAATTTTTTTTACGGATAGATTTTAAACTCCTCCCACTTAAGGTTACCAATACTACAATCTAAAAGGTTATGGAAACAAAAAGCTACATTCAAAACATTTTATTTAGAAATTTACATTTTTATAAAATGAGGCGATTTACACATGATCAAAATTATAAGACCAGAGACAAAAGTTCTACGAAATTGTACATAAAGTGTATGAAAAGTGTATGAAAACATTCAACAACCAAATCTAATAATGAGCTCTACCTCCACTGCTTTTGATAACTTCAAAAATTCTGTCGGGCATGCTAGAAATAAGCGTTTCCATTAAGGTGCGGAGGATGTTGCTCCAGCTTCTGAAGATGTCTTCACGAAGTTCATTTTTTGTTAATTATTGTTTGCCATTTCGATAAACATCTCTTGTCATCCATCTCCAAACATCTTCAATTAGGTTCAAGTAGGGTGAGCATGCAAGATGTACCAAGAGATGGACCCCATTTTCTTGTAGAAAGGTCAAGGTTCGTCTTGCAGCGTGGATTGCAGCATTATCCTGTTGGAATAACCATCCATTCCCACACAAACGATGGCCCTCTGTCATCAAAGATGCTTTTTGTAGCATACTAACATAACCAGCCGCTGTCTGACGACCCTGCACCACCTGGAGCTCCATCGTTCCTTTGTAAGAAAAGGCACCCCATACCATTAGGGACCCTCCACCACTATGACGTGTGGAGAAATTTTCAGGAGGCATGTTTTTGTTATGTCAATATCGTTGGAAGCCATCAGGACCATCCAGATTTAATTTTTTCTCATCAGAAAACAGGACTTTCTTTCACTTCTCAACGTCCCATGTTTGGTATTCACAACCAAACTTTAAGCGGTCCACCTTGTGACATGGAAGTAGCCGACGAATTTGTTTACGCTTTTTATTTACCATGCCTGTTTGTCTTAAGTGTTGTCTGATGGTTACGGGACTACACTCAGCATCGGTGACCGCCTTAATTTGACTAGAAGAAAGTCCCCCGTCTTTCATAACAACCCGTCTTATTCTCCTACTCAATGCAGGAGAATTTTTTTGGGGGGGGGGGCCTACCAGAGGATTTTGCTTTTCCATAATTCTCAATGTTCTTTAGAAAGTTGCAAATCACAGTTTTACTGCGATTTAACTTAGCTGCGATCGCCCGCTGTGACAAACCTTGCTTATGGAATTATGGAATTCGAGAACGCTCAACTTCGGTAAGTTTGCTTGCTTTAGGCATGGTAACACCTTTACGCAGTGATTTCTAATCTATAACTGAACTAAAAACATTGGAATTACCATAGATCTAACAATTTATACCCCTGGTCTTATAATTTTGATCATGTGTAAATCGCCTCATTTTATAAAAATGTAAATTTCTAAATAAAATGTTTGGAATGTAGCTTTTTGTTTCCATAACCTTTTAGATTGTAGTATTGGTAACCTTAAGTGGGAGGAGTTTAAAAATCTATCCGTAAAAAAAAATTTCTTTTTAAAGATTTTTAAGTGGTCTTAAATTTTTGATCGGGAGTGTACATATAAACACACTGAGATAGAAAATGAAAGAGTTAAACATAGATAGATAGATAGATAGATAGATAGATAGATAGATAGATAGATAGATAGATAGATAGATAGACAGATGTGTAAATTGAGAGAGGGTAAGGCTTGATCAGACTGAGAGAGAGAGAGAGAATAACAGACTAAGATAGGAAGAATGGAACATACTGAGAGAGATAGAAAGATAGATATGAACAGAATTAAATAGATATTGAACTCAGAAAGAAAAAATAATTTCGACAAGAAGCCAAGTGTGTTATGGAAAAAGCGGAAGAGGAAATTCCAACCAGCATTGAACAGAGAGCAACAGATATGAAGAAACATTTGAAGTGCTTATAGTTCGTGTCAACGTGTTCATTAAAAAAAAAAGCCAATTCGCCATTAATGATTGGTTTGGATTGCAATCATTTCATCAAGGCAAATACATTACGTGGTTTATTTTTCAGCCTTGGGAAAAAAGTAAGGATTAATTAACTTGATGCAAATAATCAAAATGCATTTCGCCACTTTTATGGTTTATTGAGGATATTTAATTTACCTTCACATATTGATATTAATTTGTTCTTATTGACTCCTGTCGAGGTTGACAATGGGAGCAATAGGTTTTTTTTTCTTTTAAGCCTGATGGGAAAGTATTTGTTCTCAAGTTCTCATTCACCCATTCTGTAATGTTGTTATGACATGACAGTGATATATATCTAGTAGCGGAACAGAACGAAGGGATAGTTAATTTCATGCCTCTTCCAAGGTGAGCATGAAAAGCTTCGATTTTCTGATTCGTAAGTGCAGACACGATTAAATCATTTCCTTCAATTCCCCACCCGGTAAGGTTGCTTATTTCAATTCCCCACCCGGTAAGCGTGCTTATTTCAATTCCCCACCCGGTAAGGGCGCTTATTTCAATTCCCCACCCGGTAAGGGCGCTTATTTCAATTCCCCACCCAGTTAGGATGCTTATTTCAATTCCCCACCCGGCAAGGGCGCTTATTTCAATTCCCCACCCGGTAAGGGTGCTTATTTCAACTTTCCACGCGGTAAGGGTGCTTATTTCAATTCTCCACCCGGTAAGGGTGCTTATTTCAATTCTCCACCCGGTAAGGGCGCTTATTTCAATTCCCCACCCGGTAAGGGCGCTTATTTAAATTCTCCACCCGGTAAGGGCGCTTATTTCAATTCCCCACCCAGTTAGGATGCTTATTTCAATTCCCCACCCGATAAGGGTGCTTATTTCTATTCCCCACCCGGTAAGGGTGCCTCCACCTGGCAATGGTTTTCATTTACTATGGCATCGTTGTTATTATTTAACATGGATAAAAGCGTTGGTTGGATCCTGTGGTCTGACCTAAAACGTTGTGAGTTCAATACCTGGTGACAGCAGAGGCGAACGAAAAAAACTTAGACAGTTTAGTTAAAGAGAGATAACTTATACTGAGACATCTAGAAGACGCATGACACATAGAACTAGAACAACCCCAGTGAACGAAATAAAAGGCTCAGTTCGAAATTTCAGTGACCTGAAGAAGGTCAGGGCGTACACCGGTCGATACGTCGTGAATATGGCAACAAAAATGAGGACAATAGCCGGACAATGTCAGTCAGTTAAGTGCCATGCGTGATACAGGTTTGGGCGATCATGTCTCAAAAGAGATATAACTGACTGGGCCGGAGATTTTCAAGCATTAGTTTGCCGTTACTTTCTATAGTAGACTGGCTAAAGGCTAAAGAACTCAATCTGTCCTGCTATTTAACTCATAGATGGAGGGAAGAGACGGATATTTGCGCGTAAGCGAATCTGAAAGCAACGAGTTCAACTCGACTTTGAATTCGCCTCTTCCATTTCTCGTTCCGAGTCGATATCCACTGCACCACAACGCGCAAATAGTGTAAAGAAGAGATATTTGTGTTCTTCTAATTTGCCTTTTTACGTGTGTCTTGCCACAAGTATTTTATCTATCGTAATAAGAATAAAAAACATATGATGAATTTACATAGCAAATACTTATACAACGTCTACCCTCGTCACTTTTATAAATATAGACTAGCAGTTTAGCCAGTTTCACTCGGGTAGTTTAAAGAATAATAAGAAAAGAAACATATGATGAATTTACATAGCAAATACTTACACAACGTCCTCCCTCGTTACTTTTATAGATATAGATAATAATGTAGAATGTCTCTATTGCATTAGGGTGGGAGGGGGCGTGGAAACATATATAGATAATATAAAGTGGGGTGATCGATTCTATATTATAATCAATACATAAACTGATCCCTGACTTTGTGGCGTGATAATATATATTTTTCTACCCCTAATTTTGGCTTTCTGAAAAATTTCAAGGTGTCGTTAGCGTTCTAAAATTTTGATCTACATCTGAGCGTAACTCCCGTCGAGCTAGACCGCAAAATGCAGACGCTAAGTCGAATCTATCAAACAAACAAATACTTACACAACATCAACCCTCGTCACTTTTATAGATATAGATTAAGTAAAGACTTCATTCCTTCGTTGCACCAGATCTGTTATGCACTGCTAGGTCTCACCATGCCTTGCAGACAATGGCAACTCATCTTCAAATTTTCTCTACTAAGGAGAAATTTCTTCTTTGCTAAGGAGAAAATTTAATTCAGACAGGTAGCTTCCCTCCCCAGATTTGTTAAGAGAGATTCCTGAGAGAACGCTTCCCCCGACACTACAATCTTAACCTCTTCACGGCTAAGGTTAACCATTATCTATCCTCATATGAACTCCTTATATCCTTCCTTTACGCTCTAGACAGCTAAATTGATTTGTTTCTTACGGTTTATCAACTTTTTCAGGTTATTTAAAGACAAATTATATATTTTAGATTATAGCAAGTTTTTGGAGAAATTTTTATAATGATTTTACTAGAACAATCTTACTAATTACCACAAAGCTAGGGGAGAAGTGATGGCTTCTTACCTTTCTTAAGGGTATTTGCGGGTAAGTAAATATAATGAACCCGACTGGAATTGGAACTCGGTTCTCCAATTTTCAATTCGTAGCCGTTTTTTTATTACACCGCCCGCATATCCCAGTTTAGATCATCTGGTATTCCAAAGCAGTCACCCATCTATGTTTTGACCAGGCACGGCGTTGCGTGACTTCGGTGCTCGGACGAGAACCAGTGCTTCAACGTGATATAAACCGTAAGCCATTATACAGCAAGAGATTTCACATTTCCTCGGTAAAAAGATCAGCGCGGAAACACTTCTGTGTCCGGCTGTAGTTATTAAAGATGCAGTTGAAAAACTTCCATTGGTTTATTTATTTTTGGCAAGCATGAACCTTCGTGAACGCCTACAAAAAACGGAGTGTCAAAAGGACAGTTTTTCCATCGACACCGCTGTTATTTTGACTACCTTCACCCCTCGGTAATGCTTATTGTTTCAAATTAGAATGATTCGAATTGTAATAAAACCTACACATAAGATGAAAGTGAATTAGAATGCTGATTGATAGGTATAATCTTATATTTACAACATTCTAAAAACTAATACGATTGTATTAAAACTAATGCAATATCTATCATTTACCAATTTATAACAAAAACAATGAAAACAATTTTTAATTAAAAAAAATTCCTAAATTATGAAAATATGCGAGCCAGCTGCAAGGAAAATCTTTACCATTTTATAGAATTTGAATCAATGGACACACATTCATATAAACAATACAATAAACAGTGTAAATAAACAATTTAATAAATAGTGTCCATTAAATTTGCTATCAGTTCTCAAAAATACCGAAAATATGTAAATAAACTTTCATACATTTAGATTTTAGTACAATTCTGATCATCGTGTTTTGTTTTGTTTTTTTGTTTTTTTGTTTTCTTTTTTGTTTTTTAGTTGTTGTTGTTTTCATCAAGAAACATTTCCGAGGAGCAAAGGCAAGAAAAATAATATAATGAAAAAGCTGTCCGTTATTTTTTTTTATTTTGTATTTAGGACGTTGCCCACACGAAGATCCATGTTTGTTGGGAAGTGTTCTTTATAGATGATTTTTGTGGTTAAAAATGTGACTAAGTTTAACAATCGTACCAGCAAAAAAGGATGTGTCATCAAAAGAAGGGTCTTTCTATTGACACTTTTATCACATTTCTCAGCAATTTCATTTCAAAAGAAGGGTCTTTCTTTTGACACTTTTATCAAATTTCTCTTTCTCAGCAATTCATTTTCAAAAGTAAGGTTTTTCTCTAAAAAAATGTATCACTTTTCTCAGCAATTTCTTTTCAAAAAGGAAAATCTGTCTCTTGACACTTTTATCACATTTCTCCGCAATTTCTTTTCAAATGGATGGTCTTTCTCTTGACACTTTTATCACTTTTCTCAGAAATTTCTTTTCAAATGGTGGGTCTTTCTCTTGGCACTTTTATCAGATTTCTCAGCAATTTCTTTTCAAATGGAGGACCTTTCTCTTGACACTTTTATCACATTTCTCCGCAATTTCTTTTCAAATGGAGGGTCTTTCTCTTGACACTTTTATCACTTTTCTCAGCAATTTCTTTTCAAATGGAGGACCTTTCTCTTGGCACTTTTATCAGATTTCTCAGCAATTTCTTTTCAAATGGAGGACCTTTCTCTTGACACTTTTATCACTTTTCTTTGCAATTTTTATAATTATCAAACTCTATTTTTACAATTTTAATAAATCCCAATCGTATTAACTGGATTTATGCTTCCCAACTTTTTTTGAGAATTGACAACAGGGAATGTTTACACATTCCATAGACTGCGAATACTTCTTTCTTATTTACCGTCTCTCTTTAGAACATATGTGATCGTGGTTCTTCACAACTTCCTGTCCTTTGTAGCTCTTAATAAATTTTGCCTTTTTGTTATTTCTACTAAATTTTGTTCCACTATATATGTTATGTTTTGCCTTTAATGTTATGTTTTGCCTTCAATTTTCCTTGTGAGTATCAAACTTTCCAAGCCCTTCTTCCTCATTATTTGCCCCAAAAATTTCAACTCCGTCATTCTGATATTAAGTGTAAGTTTTCTTTTGTTTTCATTTTTGTCTAAAACTTTATCGTCGCTCGATTATATCCTCAGCCTCCTTCTGTAGAATTACAGCTCTGTTGCTTCAAATCTCATCTTTGAGGAAATTTTCCAATATTCACTGGTGTAGAGAAAGAATGATATTACGTAACATTTCAGTATTTTTTTTGTTTGTTTGTTTCTAACAAATTGTTTGTTTCTTTTACACTACTTAGCTTTTGAAATACATCTTTCATTATTCAAATTCGCCTTCAGATTCCAATGTCGCACTTTCAGTTCTCTGTTAAAATGTTTCCTATATATTAAAATTTGTATACGTGTTTGATGTTGGGTATTTCCAATTTGTATTTTGAATTTTGGGCTTTCCGTGTTGCTAACAACCAAGCATTCTGTTATGTACACTTCTTATACTTCTCCTCTTTCTTCTCCTCTTGCTTCTTCTTCTTCTTCTTCTAGTTCTTCTCCTTCTTCTTACTCTTCTTCGCTTTCTGCTTCTCCTCATCTTTCTTCTTATATTTCTCCTCTTTCTTCTCATCTTCCTTCTCATACTCCTCTTGCTTCTTCTCCTTCTTCTTCCTCTTCAATTTACCTGTCCTTTCATGATGGAAACAATCATGGCTTTCCACATCTCTCTATCCCTGGTGGCTCTTCGTCGCCTGTCGTCTTGCGGCCTTGGCCGAGATAGAACTCACTATACCCCTTCAGTATTCCCTGTGCATTTGGAACCCTGGCGCAGTTTTGTAGCGAAATTCATAATCTTGTCAAATAGCTGAATACTTGATGTTTCGTCAGGGTTACCAAGGGTGTTTTTATTGTGACACCAACACGAGATGGGTTGCCTCCAGGCCCCATCCTATTATTTAACCCATAACTGGAGGGAAGTGACGGATTAATACCTTTCCCAAGGGTACTAGTGTTTAAGTGAATGCAGGGTACTCAACTGGAATTCGAACTCGGCTCACCGATTTCTCTTTCCAAGCCGATATCCACTGCCCTACAACGCATATCCATCACTGGACGCTTACAGCGCCTGGTATTTCCAAGTGGTCAGCCATCTAAGTACTGACCAGGCTCACGTTGCTTAACTTCGGTGATCGAACGAGAACTGGCGTATTCAACGTGATATACCGTAAGCACGCCTTCACTTGTTACACCACCCAAACTCCGCTCTGCCATCATTTAGTTCAAGCTCATAAAGCTAGAACATAAATGAATAGAAACTAGCATGGCCACAAAATGAGGGATCAGTTTATATATTGATTATAATATAGATTTGATCCCCCATTTTATATCCACATTATAATTTCTTATAAACATTTGGCATATATGTTCTTCTATGTGCCTTGTCCTTTCAGAACGTAGACGATCATGGCTTTCCACCTCTCCCTATCCCTGGTGGCTATTAGCACGCCTTCTCTTGTTACACCTCGCAACCCTCGTTCCGTCATCCAGCTGATCAGGTCCTTCAAATATATTATCCGCTGCTTTCCCCTGTCACTTTTACCCTCTACCTGGCCTGTTAGTACCAGGTTCTCCAAGCCCTCCTTCCTCATTGCATATCCCAGGAACTTTAGCTGTACACTGCTCTGCTCAAAATAGAGAGTTACTGAATGACGTTGCTAGAACAGGGTGTAAGAGGTGCATATTGTGAGAATATGTATTGTAGATTACAGTTGATCCTAGACAAAAATAGATTAAGATTGCAACGATCAAGGATGCATGTCTTGGGGAGTCTCTTCCACAATGTAAGACTTATGGAGAAAAAGATGTCCGTATGGAACTTCCGCTTTCTCAGTGTGATACGAAGGAAAAGAGAAAACATCAACACAGTGTACATGGAATGGCAGATCATCCTAGTTGTGAAGGCCTGAACTGGCGGAACTATGGAATAATATTGTTATGCGCAATTGTATAAATAGAAGTTTCTCATATTAAATTGATTGTCAGACTGATAGTTAACACAGATAGTAGGGACTGCCAATACGTGTCAGTCGATCAGTTCAGTGTCAAACGTGATACACGCTTGTGTGATCATGTCTCTTTCTAGACATGATCGCTCAAGAAAAACTGGAAAGAAGATCGCAAAAGAAAGACTGGAAATAAGATTTTTCCGCAGTAGGTTGCTATTACTTAATGTTAATATTTGTTTATATTTCTGAGATGAGGAAGAATTTACAGTATTTACATTATTCGGACTATTGTCCTCATCTTTGCTGCCATTTGTTCGGCCATTGTACGCTCCGGCCTTCTTCAAAAAAAAATACTAGAGGAAACTATAAACATAAAAAATACTAGAGAAAACCAAATCAAAAAATTCCAATATGAACTCTGGTAAAAAGGTGTTTATAAGTCAAAAAAAATTCAGTTGTTCTTTGTCCTTAAGGACACATCGCCCAGTGGATACAGACGTCGGTTAGTTCCAGTGACTTGACCCAAAGAGTTGTGAGTTCAATCCCAGGCTACAACAGTGGTGAACAAGTAACTTACATGGTGAGATAACTTATGACTTCCAAAAGAGGCATTACTACGTTGTACTCTCTTGCCTTCTGGGAATTTCTTCGAAATTCCTAGAATAAGGTCAGAGAGTACAACGTTGTGCAAATGGCAACAAAGATGAGGACAATAGTCCGAATAATGTAAATAATGTAAATACTACCTAATCTCATAAATATAAGCAAATAGAATGATCTATTATTAAACGTCGTATGAATGTCAACAGAGATGAGCACAATAGTCCGAATAATATAAATACTGGAAAAATCTTATATGCTACTTTAATTTGTTAATCTGTGAGGATAATATTTAAACGGATTAGCAATTCGGAAAGTATGCCTAACGTCCAAATAACTTAATATTAATTGTAAATGGAGGTGTATTATATGTTAAATTGATATATCTTCGGGGGTAACATTTGAACTGATGCCGGAGACTAGAAAATCTGATAGCATACTTAACTTCCTAATAACTTAATATTAATTGAAACTGGTGGTGTTTTATATGCTAACTTGATATATGCGAGGGTAATATTTCAGTCAATGTCAAAGAGAGCATGTTTAACTTCCTAATAATTTAATATCAATTTAAATGGCGGTTGTTTTTTTTTTTTTTGATATATCTGTGAGAGCAATATTTGAACGTATGTGGTCGAGTCGCATTTTTAATAGAATGTCTAACTTCATAATAACTCATTAATTGTAAATATAGGTGTTTTATACGCTATACTGAGATGTCTGCGAATGTAATATTTGGTCGGGTGCCAGAAACTAGCAAATTTGATAGAATACCTAGGTGATAATGTTAAAAACTAAACAAGACATACGGCATTAGATATCGTAGACAATGAAGGACATTTTGTACCCTAATGTAATATTGATATTTATTACGTACAATCAAAAAATGCTATCTGTTGGGACATCTCGTATTAATGAAAAAATAAAATAAAAAAAAGACTGAAAAATTAAAACCATCTCACAACTATAAAAGCAGTCAGGGATAGATGATGTTCTATTCGGGGTTTAGATGTATCCCAAGGCTGAAAGTGTGGAGGCAGCCAGTGAGGATCAAACTCGCTACTCAGTCGTAAATGACGTAGCTAGACAAGCTTGTTAACCATTACACCACGATGAGATGCCCAAGTGAGCATGGAAAGGTTGCGTTTCAAATTGGGAGAAAATCCCCCCGAAATTTAAAGCCAAAAGAGGGTAAATAATTACACAGCTTACTAGAAATAAAAATATATATTATATCGATTTTCTAATGTCTGAGATAGAGTCTGCTTCTTGTAGATGGGTGGCATTGAGTTTAACAGGCTTGGTGTCTAACAGGTTTGGTATATTGGTACATTTTTTAAATAAATTAATGAGATTTGTGTTTTGATTACTCTCTTTATCGTACACATGAAGAGGTAACTCTGGGGGATTAAATTTTGGGTAGAGTGAAATAACAGAAAAAAGAGTTTGGGAAAAGCTGCTCTATACAGTTACAGGCATCACTGGGATGATGATCAGCCGCTTATTCAGAATTTTCCTCGGACACCAACCTCAATAACGCTTGACACCTATTAGTACAAAATATGACCAAGAACGGTATTTCATCCTGTTACATCGATTATGGATTAGTATCATATAAAATTTAGAAGAATGATCGATTTATTTGACATCTGGCGTGCAATGAGAGACATATTTCTCCATGAACGGTCTATAAAGCGATGATAACGCCCCAATATTGCTCATTATTAAATTCAGATACAAGTATACCAGTTGAATGATGGTTAGTATCCAAGTTTCAAATTGTATACATAATGGCTCTGTTATATGAGTAACGCTTGCATTAATTTTTGTACTCTGGACTTTGTAGAGCACAAATACAAATGCGGGAAAGTGTAGTACGGAAGACTATGTAGCGTGCAGTTAACAGATCTTGTTTTTCTTTAAAATTGGCATTCAGAATCTGAGATTTTGTTTTATTTGGACTGAAATACAAACAACACAAAAAATTAAATGAAACTATCTCAGACATAAGCTTAGTTAAGTCTGACATAAGGTCACAGAAATGAGACAAATGGTGCAAATCGAAATCGTACTGCGGGAGAACTATCCTTCCAGAAAATCTTGTTGACCATTGCGCTGTGATAAGCAACTAAAGAGAATTGTTACATATTGTGTATCTCATTAGAATCTATTCAGTAAACCTCAAAACGCAGACGAGGTAAGCTCTTGTTCAACCCGTTGACGAAGTAGTTGATAGCTGAGTTCTGAAAGTTTTGTAAAATTACTAAATTCTCAATGGATGAATGAACGATATAATATCAGTTGTGATCGTTTATTAAAAGTCTTCAAACTAAAGAGAAATAGACTCGAAACGAATCCGCCAAGTATTTGTCACCGTCTCGAAAATGAATAAAGAATAATTCGAAGATGATATTCTGGAGAGATTCATTCAATCCTGATTGATTTTGCAAGAGAGTTTGAATATGAAAATATGAAGCAGTCTATATCAACCTTTTATCTATCTATCTATCTATCTATCTATCTATCTATCTAAGACAGCTTTTTATCTATCTATCTATCTATCTAAGACAGCTTTTTTATCTATCTATCTATCTATCTAAGACAGCTTTTTTATCTATCTATCTATCTATCTAAGACAGCTTTATCTATCTATCTATCTATCTAAGACAGCTTTTTTATCTATCTATCTAAGACAGCTTTTTTATCTATCTATCTATCTATCTAAGACAGCTCTTTTTTATCTATCTATCTATCTATCTATCTAAGACAGCTTTTTTATCTATCTATCTATCTAAGACAGCTTTTTTATCTATCTATCTATCTAAGACAGCTTTTTTATCTATCTATCTATCTATCTATCTAAGACAGCTTTTTTATCTATCTATCTATCTAAGACAGCTTTTTTATCTATCTATCTATCTATCTAAGACAGCTTTTTTATCTATCTATCTATCTATCTATCTATCTAAGACAGCTTTTTTATCTATCTGTCTATCTATCTAAGACAGCTTTTTTATCTATCTATCTATCTATCTAAGACAGCTTTTTTATCTATCTATCTATCTATCTAAGACAGCTTTTTTATCTATCTATCTATCTATCTATCTATCTAAGACAGTTTCTCTTTTTTATCTATCTATCTATCTATCTATCTAAGACAGCTTTTTTATCTATCTATCTATCTATCTATCTATCTAAGACAGCTTTTTTATCTATCTATCTATCTATCTATCTATCTATCTATCTAAGACAGCTTTTTATCTATCTATCTATCTATCTATCTATCTACACAGCTTTTTTATCTATCTATCTATCTATCTATCTAAGACAGCTTTATCTATCTATCTATCTATCTATCTAAGACAGCTTTTTTATCTATCTATCTATCTATCTATCTATCTATCTAAGACAGCTTTTTTATCTATCTATCTATCTATCTATCTAAGACAGCTTTATCTATCTATCTATCTATCTATCTAAGACAGCTTTTTTATCTATCTATCTATCTATCTATCTATCTATCTAAGACAGCTTTTTTATCTATCTATCTATCTATCTATCTATCTAAGACAGCTTTTATCTATCTATCTATCTATCTAAGACAGCTTTTTTATCTATCTATCTATCTATCTATCTAAGACAGCTTTTTTATCTATCTATCTATCTATCTATCTATCTAAGACAGCTTCTTTATCTATCTATCTATCTATCTATCTATCTATCTATCTATCTATCTAAGACAGCTTTTTTATCTATCTATCCATCTATCTATCTAAGACAGCTTTTTTATCTATCTATCCATCTATCTATCTATCTATCTATCTAAGACAGCTTTTTTATCTATCTATCCATCTATCTATCTAAGACAGCTTCTTTATCTATCTATCCATCTATCTATCTATCTATCTATCTATCTAAGACAGCTTTTTTATCTATCTATCCATCTATCTATCTATCTATCTATCTAAGACAGCTTTTTTATCTATCTATCCATCTATCTATCTATCTATCTATCTAAGACAGCTTTTTTATCTATCTATCCATCTATCTATCTATCTATCTAAGACAGCTTTTTATCTATCTATCTATCTATCTATCTATCTAAGACAGCTTTATCTATCTATCCATCTATCTATCTATCTAAGACAGCTTTTTTATCTATCTATCCATCTATCTATCTATCTATCTATCTATCTATCTATCTATCTAAGACAGCTTTATCTATCTATCCATCTATCTATCTATCTATCTATCTAAGACAGCTTTTTTATCTATCTATCCATCTATCTATCTATCTATCTATCTATCTATCTAAGACAGCTTTTTTATCTATCTATCTATCTATCTATCTATCTATCTATCTATCTAAGACAGTGCTTTTTATCTATCTATCTATCTATCTAAGACAGCTTTTTTATCTATCTATCTATCTATCTATCTGTGTTAGTCTTCACATCTATCTATCTATCTATCTATCTATCTATGACAGCTTTTTTATCTATCTATCTATCTATCTATCTATCTATCTATCTACCTACCTACCTATCTATCTATCACAGTTTCTTTCTATCTGCCTAACTCTGTTTGTATCTATCTTTTAAGACTGTTTCTATCTATCTATCTATATATATATATATATATATATATATATATATATATAGTCTACCTTCGCCTACTTATTATTCTGTCTGCTTCTTTATTTCTTTAATACGACTCTTTTTTATTTTTTTCTCTCTCGTGACTTTCTGTTCTGTATGTCGATATATATACGTCTCACCCTCTTCGTTTCTTCATATATATATATATATATATATATATATCATTATGCCCGGTATATATATATATATATATATATACAATACCGGCCATAATTATTAGGCCATCCCAGTGTTTTAAAAAAATATATGTATTTCATACTATTTTTTAGTATTTATTACCAATTGGATAATTGTAAATAAAAACAGAAAGAATCTTTTGTTAATACTGCACAATAACATGTACATAAAAATGAATTAATAAATACTTAATAATTACCTTCTTCTTCTTCTTCTTCTTCTTCTTCTATGTGACCTCTCCCTTCAGGACGTAGGCGATCATGGTTCTCCACGTCTCCCTATCCCTTGTGGCTCTTAGTATGTTTGAGCCTGTTGCTCCTGGCAACCCCCGTTCCGTCATCCACCTGATCAGACCCTGCAAATATGTTATCCGCTGCCTTCCTCTGTCTCTCCTTCCTTCTATCTGACCAGTCAGTATCAGGTTCTCCAGGCTCTCCTTCCTCATTGCATGTCCCAGGAACTTCAGTTGTCTCAGCTCAGCATCAATTTCCTTTTTGTTGCCATTCTTTCCAACGCCTCCTAGTTGCTTGCATGCTCAGTCCGTAGCATCCTTCTGTAGAACCACATTTCGGCCGCCTCCAGTTTTGGCCTCATTTTCGATTATGTTGTCCAGCATTCACAGCCGTATTGAAGAACTGACATCATGTAACAGTCTAGCACTCTTTTCTTCGTTTCTATTGAGATCTTCCTGTGTGTTAGTATTTTGCTCATCTTCTGGAACGCGTCCTTTGCCATGCCAATTCGCCTTCGGATGTCCGTGTCGCACTTTCCATCTTCTGTTAGAACACTTCCTAGGTACTTAAATTTTTGTACTTGCTTGATTCTGTTATCCCCCACCTGAATTTAACATTTTGCGTTGTATCTTTGGCTGATGACCATGCACTCAGTTTTCTTAAAGTTTATTTGTAGTTCCTTCTTGTCACTCTCCATTACAGTTTTATCAATGAATAAATAAAGAAAATTTAGAGCAATTCGGACAAGTTCACCTTTGCTTCCTTGCCTTGTAAATTTTTGCAAAGTAATAATAACGAAAGAACCATTCTAGTTTATATATATATATATATATATATATATGGAGTGGAAAATATGATATCATCTCGTTTTATCAGACTAATGATGAGTAATTCAAAATGAAAAACTTTCGAAAGAACTACTTTAAACTAAATAATGATTTTACTGATAGAATCATATATATCTATATATATATTGAAAAGAAAACTCAACAAATAATATATCTTCTCAATGTATTTGCTCTGGATAATATTTATTGAGTTCTCTTTTTCTATCTAATTGATAAAATATATTGGATTATCGTGTCCGTCTTCACGGATTGCCATTTTCTCATATTCATATATATATATATATATATATATATATATATATATAGGAGAGAACAGAAGATCCATGAAGACTGAGAGGATAATCCAAAATATTTTATCCAATTAATATGAATTATTCACTCAGTTAAGTGCCATACGTGATACACGATTGAGCGATCGTGTCTCGAAAGAGACATGATTGACTGGGCAGAAGATTATCCCGCAGTAGGTTGCCATTGCTTTCTGCGGTAGACTGGTTGCCGACCAAGGCTATAGAACCCAGTCTGTCCTGTTATTTAACCCATAACTGGAAGGAATAGACGGATTAATACCTTTCCCAATGGTATTTGCGCGTAAGTGAATGCAAAGAATTCGGCTGGAATTCGAACTCGGCTCCCCGATTTCTCGTTCCGAGCCGATATCCAATGCACCACATAATTAGATAAAAATAAAGTGGTCGATGGATATTATTCAGAGCATCATATAACATTGAGAGAAAATTTTAACACCTATTTAGACGGTTATAAATCAAAATTTATTTCGAGCTGTGTAAATTTACTTAATTTTCTCATTCAGAATTATCTGACTGAGACAATGTAAGTAAATTTACACTGCTGAAATTAATCTCGAATTATAAACGTCTACATATGTGTTGAATTTTCTTCTCATTATATATATATATATATATATGTGTGTGTGTGTGTGTGTGTGTGTGTGTGTGTGTGTGTGTGTGTGTGTGTGTGTTAATTAGCGATTATGGTATTTCCAAACAAAAATGAATTATTGAATGCAAGAACCGAAATTATGACTAAGTGTAACCATATCATGAGAAACCTATTTAGGTTCATACAACCATGGATGAAAACGTTGTAATTTCTTGTAATTTTTCGAGAATTTCGTGTTCAAAAATTCCTCGTTACTTGAGTGATCTTAAAAAAAAACAAGAAACTCTAAAATCACCTGAAGACACCACATGGTAGAAACCTAGGTCGCGTAATAACTTGTTTACAAATGAAGAATATATATATATATATATATATATGCCGACTGACAATCGGAGTCTAACCGTACTGATGAGCTGTGATACGGCGAAACAGATCTGTCTGCGGATGACAATATATATATATATATATATATATATATATATATATATATATAATCTTAGTTACGTGCGCAAATGTGCGTCTTGTGTAGGTGTAGAATTGAAACCATTTATTCAGCACCTTCATTATTTTTCCATTTTGATATATCTTTTAAGAACCAATAAGTAAGCATTCGTTCGATTCCCTATACAAGATAGACACAAATAGAGAATATTTTCTCAATACAATATTCGTTTTATGCTACGAAATTCAATTTGTGCCTGCATCGACGGATTGCGTTTAAATCGAAAATTACTTGTCCGATAGAATTTTCCACATTTGTAAACATCGATACGACTTACAAATTTTAAACGGATATATTTTAAGCTCAAGTTGGTCTAGCAAATGCCACACCTCGCAAGAATCGAACAAACGGTATTATCAAATGGTGAATCGTCACTGAATTCCAAAATATCGCACTGCAACAGGCGCCCACACTTCTATTACAGGCCACTAAGTATAGTGGTAAGTATCCCCGCCTATCACGCGGGAGACCGGGGTTCGATTTCCCGCCGGGGAGGCAAGCGACATTCGGATGTGTGATGTGGTGCAATGGATATCGGCTCGGAACGAAAAATCGGGGAGCCGAGTTCGAATTCTAGCTGAATCCATTGCATTCACTTACGCGCAAATACCCCTCTCTTCCTTCCAGTTATGGGTTAAATAATAGGACAGATTGGGTTCTATAGCCTTGGCTGGCAACCAGTCTACCGCAGAAAGCAATGGCAATAATAATCTTCTGCCCAGTTGGCGGGATAATCTTCTGCCCAGTCAATCATGTCTCTTTCGAGACATGATCGCCCAATCGTGTATCACGTATGGCACTCAACTGACTGACTGAGCATAATAGCTGGAAACAGTTAAAGCTTCTACTGAGCATAAAGTGGGGGATCGGTTTTCTATTGTTATGAAATAAACTGATTCTCCAAAATTACTACGTAATAATATAATACCTCTCTTCTTCCTCCAGCGAGAAAATGACAAGAGAGATTGGGTTCTATAGCCTTGGCTGGCAACCAGTCTACCGTAGAAAGCAATGGAAACCTGCTGCGGGATAATCTTCTGCCCAGTCAGTCATGTCTCTTTCGAGACATGATCGCCCAATCGTGTTTCACGTATGGCACTTAACTGATTGACTGAAGTAGTCTTAACAGATTAATTTCGAATATTGCTTTCTCTGTTATTTTTATATTCTAGTATGAAAAATACAAATGGCAGGACAATTATATTAATTGCATCGATCCACCACCAAACCAGGAACGATGCCGCTTTTTTACGGCAAAATTGAAATAATTTTTCTCAGCTGCACAATTATTTCATTTCGAAAAAGAAATCTTACGCTATTTTGATTTCCGGAACGAAATAATCGTGCCGCTGAGAACAATTATATAACATTGATAGGAAAACTTAACACCGGTTATAAATCAAGATTTATTTCTACAGAGTCAATTTACTTAATTTTCTCATTCAGAATGATCTGAATGAGTTGTTGTAAGTAAATTTACACTGTTGAAATTAAACCCGAATTATAAACATCGACATATGTGTTGAGTTTTCTTCTCATTATATATATATATATATATTCAAAAATAGAAATAGGCTTGCTCGAACAAAAGAAAGTGATATAAAATAAAAAGTGTGAGAGGCCGTGAAAGTTTTGTTTTAAACAGAACGTTCATGGTCTCTCGCACATTTTATTTATTATATATATATATATATATATATATATATATATTAATTAGCGATTATGCTATTCCCAAACAAAAAATATTTTATTGAATGAAAGAACAGAAATTATGACTAAGTGTAACCATACCATAAGATACCTATTTAGGTTCATACAACCATGGACGAAAACGTTATAATTTCTTGTTATTTTTCAAAATTTTGCGTTCAAAATTTCCACGTTACGTGAGCGATCTGAAAAAAAAACATTAAAATCAGTTATTGCAAATCGCCTAAAGACACCATATGGTAGAAACCTAGGTCGCGTAATAACTCGTTTACAAATGAAGAATATATATATATAATCTTCGTTACGTGTGTAAACGTCCGTCTTGTGTAGGTGTAGAATTGAAACCATTTATTCAGCACCTTCATAATAACAAATTTTATATCTTAGAAGAATAAATATAGATATATTTCATTGTTGCTCACAATTGTACAATAATTAAAACCAAAATTAACATAGAGTAATTTCAAATTTAATTTAAGTTAATTCATATTTTATTTTCTTCAAAGAAACCACCACGAGCCTTTATTACTGCAGAGCAAATCCTTGGCATTCTTTCTAATAACTTATAAAAATAAGTTGGTAAAAGTGATTTCCAAGCATCCTGCAAACATTTAAACAACATTTGTTCATTTTTAGGAAGTTCATTTCGAATTGTATGATCAATTTCATCCCTTATTCTCCTTCTTTAATAGTGTTTTCTTAACTGCTACACAGCCTTTAAGCCCAGCAGAATGAAGTCGTCTCTTAAGAGTAGTAACAGAGACTGGATGTTGTACAATTCATTTCAATTGTTAATTCCGGAGCGGTTTTTTTTTTTACTTCTATTCCTCTTGCTAGATATGATCAAGTGCCTATCCTCTACAATAGATGTTACTCTGGGCCTACCAGACCTTTTTCTGTCAATATTTAACTCAGTTTCACGAAATCGTCGAAGGCAATAATGCACGTCATTTTTTGACAAGCTTAATTTTTTAGCGATAATACGTTCAGAATATCCTTCTTTGTGTTTCTTCCTTGCCATTTATACCGTAGTAATATGGTTTACAAAAATAAATTATACCGTCATTATAATATCTGAATAAATGTGAATTTTAGGCAAAAACTTGATCACAATAAGAGGAGCCAAGTAGCAAACTGAGTAAATGTTTACTTTAAAGTTGAAAAGAATACTTTTTGTTTTACTTGACATCTGCATAAGAATAATAAAAAATACAAACTCGGCGAATTTGATTCTGCTATATATATATATATATATATATATATATATATATATATATATATATATATATATATATCAAGAGGCTATCCATGGTCGAGTGGTCAAGACGGTACCAGATCAAATGGTATGCTTCCCCTATGTAATAGGAGTCGCAGATTTGAATCCTGCTGGGTAGCACACACACACACACACACACACATATATATATATATATATATATATATATATATTTTGATTTTTGTTACAATGGTTAATAAAGCATAGTATCACTACACAAAAATTCTCGCGTTTCGGAGCTACGTTTGCTCCTCATCTGGTTGAAATGAAAAATAAATGGTGAAAACGATTTCTTTTTGGTTCTTTTTGGTAATATGGTAATATTGGTAATATATATATATATATATATATATATATATATATATATATATATATATATATATATATAAAATCTTGGTTACGTGTGTAAACGGGAGTGTTGGGTAAGTGTAGAATTGAAACCATTTATTCAGCACCTTTATTCTTTGTCCATTTCAATATATTTTTAAGAACCAATAAGTAAGCATTCGTTCGATTCCCTGTATAAAAGATAGACACAAATAGACAATATTTTCTCAATACAATATTCGTTTTATGCCACGAAATTCAATAAAAAAAAGAAAAATTCCCATAAAATGAATTATATTTTCATCAAAGACCTTCCTAATGTCCTCAGTTCTCGACTCGGTATCTATGCTGATGTCACAACTATTTACTCCGATCTTAATATTAAATCTGATCGGTTCGATGAGGACAAATTGATAGCTGATCTAAAAAATGACCAACAATCAGTTGTTAACTGCGGAAAAGAATAACTTCTCAATTTTTACGTCTCTAAAACGAAACTTTTTTTTTATAATCATTTCCCCTTAAGCAAGGCAGTTTTACTGCCACTGTTGCGCAGGGGGTTACATAGGGGAAAGTGAGATAGATGTCTATTGACCTTACATTTAAATTCCTGGAGATTGTAACTACTCCAGAAGCAAGTATATGAAAAGGAATTTCACAGGTGCAAAGTGCGAGAAAAGAAGCTATTAGAGTAGAAATTACGGTTACACTTCATCGGTTTTATTGTAAAAGTGTGGAACCTAGTTGCTAATCTAGTAGCTCGTGTAAATTCATATCTATCGGGCACCAGTGAGATTTCTTATTTTTATCAAAGAGGACCTTATTCGCCTTCCATTAGCATGGTTGAGACTAGCCTCCAGAGAAATGACTCATTTCGCCTTCTCGGGCTAACATTTTCCTCTTAAATGAAGTGAAAATATATTGAATCATTTCTTAGGTCTAGACAATTTTTCTCGACAGAACCTATCTTCAGTATTTCTCTATATTTCTGAAATGAGGTAGTATTTACAGTATTTACATGATTCGTATTATTGTCCTCATTTTTGTTGCCATTTGAACGACGTTTCGGCTGTTGTACACTCTGGCCTTTTTCAGGTGCTAGGAACTTCGAACCGAACCTTTTATTACAATCACCGGGGTATATGAATTTCATTCCTTGCGTAGTAATGCCACGATTGGAAGTCATGAGTTATCTCCCTCAAACCGTGCAAGTTATTTGTTCACCACTGTATAGCCCGGTATTGAACTCACAACTCTTTCTATATCCACTGGACCATGCGTTCTTAAGGACACATCGCCCAGTGGATATAAACGTTGGTTAGTTCCTGTGACTTGACCCAAATATATATATATATATATATATATATATATATATATATATATATGCTAGTAATATTATATACATATACATATACATATATATATATGCTAGTAATATTATATATATATGCTAGTATTATTATTATTATATATATATATATATATATATATATGTGTGTGTGTGTGTGTGTGTGTGTGTAACAACAATTAAAATAGATAAAATACAAGTAAAACTTTTAAAATAAATAATAAGAAATAAATAGATAACAAATTGAAATTAAACATCGAACACCGAAAAGACTAAATAAATACAAAAATAAAAACTAAGTAAAGCAAAAATTAATTTATTCAAATAAATAAACAAACAAACCACTCCAACCAATATAACCATTAGAAGGACTATCCACAAAACACCACTGACCTGTACATACAAATAGCCAAGGAAATACTCAACACATGTGGCTTGATGAGTGCGACTAGTATCAAACTGTCTGTCGCCTCTGAGTGTTGACTTCAATGTTAACTTTCATATATATATATATAGAATCTCGTCATCAGGCAATGCTGAATGTTGGTTGTGAAAATGATTTACATTAACATTTACATTGTGAAAATGATTTATATTAAGCTCTACAATATTCATTGTATTGAGCACTGTTGGTATAACAAAATAAATGCCAGGGGACTCAAAATCGCAAAACCTTGGATCCTCTGCATCTGTCTGTGTATACATATATACTATAGTCATCCGCAGCCAGATCTGTTTTACTGTATTACAGCTCATCAGTACGGCTTAGACACCGGTCGCTTGCTAACCCAGGATCGAAACCCGATCGAATTGGCGTTCAGTCGGCGATTCTACCCCTAGGCCATGAGCGTACAGTAAAAGAAAGCAGGCTTTTTAGCGCATATAAACACGCAACACGCCCAATAGTTAGAATGCTCCAATTCATCAACTATATATATATATATATATATATATATAAATCAAAATAATAACTAAATAGACTCTGTAAGTATGTAGGCTGTAAATTTATACTAAGATAAACCTTCAAAAAAATCACTAACAAACAGAACCTAATTCCGTTAAAATCCGGTGCACTGAGGCGTCGGATAAATGGGGAGAAAAAAAGAAAGCCGCGGAACAAGAACAAAACATTCAATACTCCGCAGTAAAGAAAAAAAAACCCAAACGGAACCAACCACAAGAAAAAGTGCTCGATACAAAGTACAAAAGATATACAAAAGTAGAGCAAAGACACACGAAAAAAATCTAAAGTGAGCCAAAACCTACCGCGGTTTCACACACAATATATATATACTGTGATTTTCCTATATGTGCAGACCCGTAACATTTTAGTCATAAATTAGGATCAATTAGAAATTAAGAATAACTAATCATAAAATAGGGAAGTTATAACAATATCCTGTAATAAAAGTTAGACGATGAATAAGAGTCGTTCTTGCCATTGGTCTTATTTGGCCCAGTAAAAAAATAGAACAATATATTAATAAAATATCTGTGACGGATTGACGATACATTTTAACCTTACATTTTGTCTTATTGCAATCCATGATGGCTTCTTTCCTTCAGTCTTTCTTTTACTTCTTTCTGGAAGAGCATTTGCAGTTTTCCTTCTGTGTCTGCCATCAACACGTCGTCATCTGCATATTTTATTTTGTTACATTTGTATTTGCCATTAAATAATTTTGATAGGACTTTTAGTTCTTTTGCGATCACCTCGCTTAATGACCCAACTTTGTCTTACCTCCTTTTTTGTATTTGTTCAATTCATTTTCTATCTGCATGTCGGCGGTTTGTTGTCAGTAAATGTTCCGGATTACTCCACCTTTCCCATTTAAATCAATTTTAACTAGTATTTCAAATAGATTTGTGTGTCTTACTCATCAAACCCTTTTGCTTACTCTATGAAACATAGGTATATGTTCTTCTGCTCGCTCTGATAGCATTCTGGTAATAAAGATTGCATTTTTTGATCTAGTGTCTTTAAGGTATTTCCAACTTAATTCTGTTACTCGCACTGAAACAACTGTTCTTTTCCACATTAAGTAAGTAAGCAGTGAGTTAGTTTGTTTTCCAATTTTTTCTTTCTTCTTCATTCCACATTTTTCTTTCTTCTTCATTCCACATTTTTCTTTCTTCTTCATTCCACATTTTTCTTTCTTCTTCATACCACATTCTTCTTTCTTCTTCATTCCACTTTTTTCTTTCTTCTTCATTCCACTTTCTTCTTTCTTCTTCATTACACTTTCTTCTTTCTTCTTCATTCCATTCATTTTTCTTTCTTCTTCATTCCACTTTTTTCTTTCTTCTTCATTCCACTTTTTTCTTTCTTCTTCATTCCACATTTTTCTTTCTTCTTCAGACCACATTCTTCTTTCTTCTTCATTCCACATTTTTCTTTCCTCTTCATTCCACATTTTTTCCTCTTCATTCCACTTTTTTCTTTCTTCTTCATTCCACATTTTTCTTTCTTCTTCATACCACATTCTTCTTTCTTCTTCATTCCACATTTTTTTCCTCTTCCTTCCACATTTTTTCCTCTTCATTCCACTTTTTCTTTCTTCTTCATTCCACTTTTTTCTTTCTTCTTCATTCCACTTTTTTCTTTCTTCTTCATTCCACTTTTTTCTTTCTTCTTCATTCCACTTTCTTCTTTCTTCTTCATTCCACTTTCTTCTTTCTTCTTCATTCCACATTTTTCTTTCTTCTTCATTCCTCTTTTTTCTTTCTTCTTCATTCCACTTTTTTCTTTCTTCTTCATTCCACATTTTCCTTTCTTCTTCATACCACATTCTTCTTTCTTCTTCATTCCACATTTTTTTTCCTCTTCATTCCACATTTTTTCCTCTTCATTCCACTTTTTTCTTTCTTCTTCATTCCACATTTTTCTTTCTTCTTCATACTACATTCTTCTTTCTTCTTCATTCCACATTTTTTCCTCTTCATTCCATATTTTTTTCCTCTTCATTCCACTTTTTTCTTTCTTCTTCATTCCACTTTTTTCTTTCTTCTTCGTTCCACTTTTTTCTTTCTTCTTCATTCCACATTTTTCTTTCTTCTTCATTCCACTTTTTTTCTTTCTTCTTCATTCCACATTTTTCTTTCTTCTTCATTCCACATTTTTCTTTCTTCTTCATACCACATTCTTCTTTCTTCTTCATACCACATTTTTCCTCTTCATTCCACATTTTTTCCTCTTCATTCCACTTTCTTCTTTCTTCTTCATTCCACATTTTTCTTTCCTCTTCATTCCACTTTTTTCTTTCTTCTTCATTCCACATTTTTCTTTCTTCTTCATTCCACTTTCTTCTTTCTTCTTCATTCCACATTCTTCTTTCTTCTTCATTCCACTTTTTTCTTTCTTCTTCATTCCACATTTTTCTTTCTTCTTCATTCCACTTTCTTCTTTCTTCTTCATTCCACATTTTTCTTTCTTCTTCATTCCACATTTTTCTTTCTTCTTCATTCCACATTTTTCTTTCCTCTTCATTCCACATTTTTCTTTCTTCTTCATACCACTTTCTTCTTTCTTCTTCATTCCACTTTCTTCTTTCTTCTTCATTCCACTTTTTTCTTTCTTCTTCATTCCACATTTTTCTTTCTTCTTCATTCCACATTTTTCTTTCTTCTTCATTCCACTTTTTTCTTTCTTCTTCATTCCACATTTTTCTTTTTTCTTCTTCATTCCATTTTTCTTTCTTCTTCCATTACATTTTTCTTTCTTCTTCATTCCACTTTCTTCTTTCTTCTTCATTCCACATTTTTCTTTCTTCTTCATTCCACATTTTTCTTTTTCTTCTTCATTCCACTTTCTTCTTTCTTCTTCATTCCTTTACTTTTTCTTTCTTCTTCATTCCACATTTTTCTTTCTTCTTCATTCCACATTTTTCTTTCTTCTTCATTCCACTTTTTCTTTCTTCTTCATTCCATTTCTTTTTCTTTCTTCTTCATTCCACATTTTTCTTTCTTCTTCATTCCACATTTTTCTTTCTTCTTCATTCCACTTTCTTCTTTCTTCTTCATTCCACATTTTTCTTTCTTCTTCATTCCACTTTTTCTTTCTTCTTCATTCCACTTTTTCTTTCTTCTTCATTCCACATTTTTCTTTCTTCTTCATTCCACTTTCTTCTTTCTTCTTCATTCCACTTTCTTCTTTCTTCTTCATTCCACATTTTTCTTTCTTCTTCATTCCACTTTCTTCTTTCTTCTTCATTCCACATTTTTCTTTCTTCTTCATTCCACTTTTTCTTTCTTCTTCATTCCACATTTTTTCTTTCTTTTTCTTTCCACTTTTGCCTTGATGGCCAACACAAGTAGAGGTATAAAATCTTCTAGTCGAAACATTTTAAAAAGTTAAAAAAAAAAGAAAACAGTTTATCGATTTGTTTTGCTTTTATTGAAAGGCACTGAAAGATGAAGAAAAGATGAAGAAGATTAAGAAGAAAAGGAGTTATTATTATTGTTATTATCTTAAATATGCCGTAAAGCGAAAGAGAAAAAAGAGATAGTTTTTGTTCTGAATAATTTTTCCTGACCATTCCCACGATTTTTTTTTACCTAAGAAAGAAAGCAAGATGTTGCGTTTCCTTGCTTGTCCATTTTTAATTTTTCTCTAAACAGAGACATTCTGGAAAGAGGAAATAAGAGACGTTAAATAACGTTGCATTTAAACTCTTGGAGATTGTAGCTATCAGGGAGGCAAGTATACGGAAGGAAATTCCACAGGTGAGAAGTGCAAGAAAAGAAGCTGTCGAGTAGAATTTAGAGTAGAAGCTGTCGGTTACGGTTCATTGTATATATATATATATATATATATATATATATATATATATATATATAAACAGCAACATTCTACACTATCCCAAAACTACATAAACTCCCCAAAATCATCTCAGAAAAACACCCTAACACCTCTTCATCCAACCCACATCATACTAAACAATCAAACAATGAAGAGATCTATAAAATTTCAAAAGCCCTTAAAATAAGAACTTATATCTGGATACATAGACAATATCCTAAAACCTTTATTGCCTGAACCATCCGTCCGTGCATGGAGTACTGCTGCCATTTATGGTCAGGTGCCCCTGCCGTTCTCCTCAGTGTTCTTGACAAGCTCCAAAGGAGAGTCTGTAATGTGATAGGTACTGATCTGGCGACTCGTCTGCAGCCACTTTCCCATCGTCGAAATGTGGCCTCCCTCTGTCTCTTCTATAAATACTTTCATGGCTTCTGCTCGGATGAGCTTAAGTCACTGATGCCTCCTCAACAGGTGTTTACCCGTTCAACCAGACTGGCAACTGGGTCCCACCCATTCACAGTCAGGTTAGCCAAACGCAGACGACAATTCTACTCCTGCAGCTTCCTCTCTCGCACTTCCCGCCTGTGGAACTCACTCCCGTATTCTTGCTTTCCTGACGGCTACGACCTCCAGAAATTTAAAAGCAAAGTTAATACTCACCTACTAACCACTGGCCTCTAGCTCTCTCTCCCCTCCCCTGTATAAGCTTCCCTTTCTCTCCGCCCATGTACCTGTCATTGCACCTGCTTTCTCAGTTTTCTATTGTTCCTTTCTAACTAGCTTGTACTCCTCACTCTTTTCTAATTAATCTTTCTACACTTATGTAACCCCCTGCACATCAGTGGCGTTTCTGCCTTGCTCGGGGTGAAATGATTAAAAAAAAAAAAAAAAAAAAAAACATACCTCGTTATATTAGAGACACTACTGACTTTCTCAACAAATTACAAAACATTAACTTAGTCCGCGATGATAATATCCTCGTAACGATGGATGTTACGTCTCTGTACACGAACATTCCACATGTTGAAGGAGTATCAGCCTGCCATGAGTTCCTTAAAAGCAAACTACCTAACAACCAAATCACAGATATATGCCAATTAGTAAATTTCATCTTAACACACAATAATTTTAAATTCAACAACAAACACTATTTACAGATCAGTGGCACGGCAATGGGCACGAAAATGGCACATAGTTATGCCAATATCTTTATGCACATTCTAGAAAGAAAGATACTAGACAATTCACAATACAAACCATCACATTATTTTAGATACATTGATGACATTTTCTTAGTATGGACTCATGGAGTAGAAAAATTAAAAAACTTTTTTACTTTCTGCAACAACTTCCATAATACAATTAAATTTACCATGGTGTACTCAAACACATCCGTCCCTTTCTTAGACGTCATGATAAAATTAAACAAACATACACTTTCCACCAGTCTATACAACAAACCGACAAACCAACATAAATTCTTACACTTTAACAGTTGTCATCCCCTTAAATTAAAAAAATCTATCGTATACAGCTCATTTCTAAGAATCAAACGCATATGCTCAGACCATCAAGATTTTCTAAACAACATTAACAACCTAACAAAGCAATTTCTAAAATGTAAATACCCAATAAAAATAATAAAAGAAGCACTAAATAAAACCATCCACATAAATCGTAACACACTTCTCACATACAAGAAAAGAAAAAACAACAACCGAATTCCCATGGTTTTAACCACAATCAACATTCACACACACTTATCAAAAATTTAAAAAATGATTACAAGACCCTCCAATCAAACAAAAAATCAAAGATATTTTCGATAAACCACCCATAAATGCAATGAATCAAACACCCAACCTATCAACTATCCTCACTTCTAACAAATATCTAAAAAACACAAGCCTATCAGGGAATTTAAAATGTCAGAAACCCAGGTGCCTAATTTGTAAACATTTGGTAAACGACACAATATTCTCTGTACCCAACACCAAAATCAAATTGCAGCCACCACGCCTCACTTGTGACAGCGAAAACATTATATACTTCCTCTTTTGTTCAATATGTCCCAAAATAGAGGATATATTGGGGAATCCGGTAACAGCTTTAGATTTCGCTTCAATAATCACAAACTTAATATACGCCAAAATAATCAATATTCTCCAGTAGGAGCATATTTCAATCAACCGGGTCCCACCTTAGAAAATTGCAAATGTTTACTAATAGACTCCAATTTAATTCTACATACGCACGCAGAAAGAAAGAAAAATACTGGATTTTAAAATTAAATACACACAAGCTAGGATTAAATAGGGACTTAGGTGCTTTGAATCTTTACAAATACTTCAATAATTAAACGTTTTTAGATACATTTAAAAATATTTTTTAAACTTTTTTAGATACAATTTAAAAAATGTTTTATCTAAAACAAATTTACAAGCATTATTAAAGATAGGTTTACGTTTACAAACATAATTTTTTTTAAATCTGTCGCTTTCAACGTCACTTGATGTAAAAACAAAAACTCTCTCAACAAACGCGTCACGTGATGTAAACAAACGCGTCACGTGATGTAAACAAACTCTTCATTGACGCTCTCGCAAAATCTCGCGAAATACGTTACTAATTCAAATTTTAAAATCATTTGTTTCTGATGAAGGACCGAGGGCGGTCTGAAATATAAAATAAAATAGTAGAAATAAACAAATACTGTAAAAAAAAACACATTTTCAAACTCAAAACGTTTTAATATTCTTTCCTATACATATTAAGACAGTATACGTGGATCATCACTATGCTATATATATATATATATATATATATATATATATATATATATATATATATAAAGTCATCCACGAACAGATGTTTCGCTGTATCACTGCTCATCAGTACGGTTAGACAGCCGATTGATTTTACCCAGGATTGAAACCCGACTGAAGTGGCGTCAGTCGACGATTCTACCTCTGAGCTACGGGCGCTCGGTAGAAGGAGGCAAACATTTTAGCGTGTATATTATCATTATACAAGCCCAATAGCTGAGAGTGTTCTAATTCATTGCTGAATGAACGATGCGTAGATGCCAGATTCCATTTGTAAATGAGTTACAAATGGCTAATATTCAAAAGTTCTACAATATAATTGTATTGAACACTTTTTAATACAAATATGCACTGGTCTAATATTATTATGACCAGAAACTAAGTAATTTAACAATCAATATATATATATCCATTAATTCTATGATTTTCTTCTTAATCAGACGTATTTTATTAGTTAAAATTCTATTTTTAGTGGATGTCCGTATTTGAGTAGACGCTAAACAATATTCATTTTGTCTACCGGCATGAACGTTCGAGAAAATATATTTTTAAAAAAATGGTGGCCGCTAATATTCAACCTTGCGTAATCGAGGTGATCCTTTACAAAAACGTCAGATCTAACAAAATTTTCTCCTGCTAAGGAGACGCAGTTTCAAATCATAACGAGGGCGCATTTTTTTTTCTTTAATAGGATTCCTCGAATACTCAAGCCGGTAAGCAAAAATATGGTTTTCTCTTAATTCCCTGAGTATCTGAAGAAAAACGTTGAGTAAGCTTGTGATGCAGTCGACATCGGCTCGGAACGAGAAATCGGGGAGCCGAGTTCGAATTTCATTTGAATTCGCTGCATTCACTTACGCGCAAATACCCTTGGGAAAAGTATTAATCCGTCTCTTCCCACCAGTTATAGGTTAAATAACAGGACAGATTAAGTTCTATAGCCTTGGCTGGCAACCAGTAATGGCAACCTACTGCGGGATAATCTTCTGCCCAGTCAGTCATGTCTCTTTCAAAACATGTTCGCGTGTATCACGTATGATATTTAACTGACTGAGTCTTTTCTCACTTAGCACTATTGTCTTTGGATCAAAGGTTTGAATCCACTTTTTCCTGAATTCTCTATACCCCTTATATCTATATATCCAATGTTCCTCTATTCTTTGAATTCACATCACTGCGTACCATCAGATGACAAAGTTTCTTTTCGATGACATATAGAAGGTGTGACTCTGAATTCCGAAGACACACTGGCATGGCAAAGGACGCATTTCAAAAGCTAACCAGAGTACCGAGAGACAGGAAGATCTAATTGGAAACAAAGAAAAGACGCTGGAGTGATATGTGATATCTGTCATTCTGTATAGCAGCAAATATTGGCCGATCTCTTCAAGGACCTCTTCGGGGCAGCAGAAATGTTGTTCTACAGAAGGATGCTAAGGATACCACAGACCAAGCATGTTAGTAACGCCGACGTGTTGGAGAGAATGCAAAAAAACAGAAAAAAACTAAAACTTAACATCATGAAGAGATAGACGAGGTTCCTGGGTCACGTAATGAGGATAGAGGGTTTGGAGAAACTGATACTTACAGGGCGAATAGAGGGAAAGAAAGATAAGGGAAAGCACAAACTAGAAGAAAATTTATATCTAGTTTAGGAAGAGACAGCTGAGTTTTCTGGGATAGAAAGGAAGGAGTGTTTGGAGAATCTGATACTCACAAGGCAGACAGACGGAAAGAGAAACAGGGGAAAACAGCACAAGACATATTTGATGAACTTGAGCGAATGGATGGCGCAGAGAGGTTTTGGAGAGGTACCAAGAGGAAAAATATTAAGAGCGACAAGGGAGAGGGGTAAATGGAAATCCATGATTGATTACGTCTTGAACGGACACGACACATGAAGAAAAAAATCAGCATATTTGATAGAGAAAAGAGTGGCTGATTGATGACTTTCATCAAACCACTTTCCCATACTTATTCGCTGCTGAAGCAGTAATAATGGGGAAAAGCCGTTACCTATTGTTAGCCTTAACGACTTTCCCGGATAATTCTACGAAATCTTTTATCATTCAATCGATATAGACAGAAGTGGTTTATTTCTTTTATTTATTCCAAAGTAAATTATTATTTCCCGTTTGGAAAAATATGATAGCTTATTAGAGACTCAATATATCACAGTGTAAAACAGAATTCAATAGAATTCAAATAAATATCGTTGTAGCATTGTCATTAAATCTTTAAGGTTTGCAGAACAATTTGAGCATATTAACGACACAATATACCGCTACCATATGCTATAAAAATGGTAATAACTACGCATGCGCCGGATCCGGCCATTTTTTTTATGCAGAAAATAAATGACGTCAGTCAAAGTTCTATAGCTTTGAAGTTATTGACTGCGGACATCTGTTTATATTTATGAACAGCGACGACGTGCACAAGAAACAATAAAAAAACGAGATAGAAAAAAAGAATTCTTAATAGGTAGAAAAATCAATATGCATTAAGCAGAAGGCGTGAACGAATGTGTTGGGAATATTTTGTGATCTATCTGAGTTTGATAATCCAAAGTATTACAGACACAGGGTTGCATTATTCAGAAGATTAAAAGGAATCAGTTGCACAGATGGCAAAACAATAGACATGCGTTCCCGTAAGAGTGGTGACTGTTAACAGGTTTGTAATTCAATCAAATATGTTTGAGACACGTTCAAATCATAAAACTGGTATCAAAATGAAATAAATCTAGTACCATCCGCCCGTGCATTGAATACTACTGCCATATCTGGTCGGGTGCTCCTGCTATCCACCTAGGTGTCCTTGACAAAATCCAACGGAGAATCTGTAATATGATCGATCCCGACTTAGCATCCGCTCCTGCATTGAATACTGCTGTCATATCTGGTCGGGTGCTCCTGCTATCCACCTAGGGGTCCTTGACAAAATCCAACGGAGAATCTGTAATATGATCGATCCCGACTTAGCATCCGCCCCTGCATTGAATACTGCTGTCATATCTGGTCGGGTGCTCCTGCTATCCACCTAGGGGTCCTTGACAAAATCCAACGGAGAATTTGTAATGTGATCTATCCCGATTTGGCAGCTAGGATACATTCGCTTTCTCGCCGACACAGTGTGGCTTCTCTGTGTCTCTTCTACAAATACTTTCACGGCTTCTGCTCCGATTAACTTAGCTCACTGGTGCTCCCTATATATGAATTTCCTCGAGCCACAAGATTAGTAACTAAGTCTCATCATTTTACTGTGAAACCGTTAAATTGTAAACGCAAATTCTACTCCAACAGCTTCTTTTCTCGCACTTCCCGCCTGTGGAATTCTCTTCCGCTTACTTGCTTTCCTGACGGCTACAATCTCCAAGAATTTAAATGTAAAGTCAATAGTCATCTCCTATCTCACTAACCTGCATCCTCTCTCTCTCTCTCTCATGCTCCTTTCTTCGTCCATTTCACTCTCATTAGCATTCTCATCCTTCTCATTACCTCTTCCTGACACTCCCTGTAATCGGTCACTCTTTCTTATAACATTCCTCCTATGTAAACCCTGCAGTAGCAGTAAAATGCCTTGCTTGGGGCGACACCATAAAAAAAAATGTTCCTTCTTCAGACTAAGAGAGACTGATTAATAAAGTCTAAAATTTGCTAAAATATTTTTGTTACCAGAAAGAATAATAAAACCAGTATCAAAATGAAGCAAGCTTATTTTTTCTGCGATAAATTGTAAGATAGACTGATTAAGAAGGTCTTCAAATCCCAAAAATAAATGTGAGACCAATATGTCCCAGAATGGGATATATATCAATACGAGGTTGTTAAGTGGTTAAGGCAAATGTAACCAAATAGGTCAATCTAATACGTAGACGTAATAGTTATATACAGTGTCCTGAGACATAGGCGTAGTAAGTAGATCTCTGGTGGAAAGATCTCTAGATCTCTCTCACTCACTCGATATTTACTCTCCCCACCCACATGTGACACAAGCTCTTTTTTAACGTCTGGACCCTGAGCGCGTAAGCCCAGGTAAAGTTTTACCCATCCCCTGCTTACGCGGTAGCTGGTTTCAGAACCGGTCTTAAACTGGTCTTATCTCGTCTTAAGCGGTCTTCAGTAGCAAGTGGTCATTAGCCTTCCAGCCAAAAGCCCGGGAAGCTCTCTGACTCACTGTCTGGGAATCCTCGCCTTAGTCTATATTTATGGCTGACACCAGCCAATCACATTCCAGTGAGGGGGAACCAAGGTGTATACATATTCATTACTTACATCAGAAACCAAATAAAAAAAAAGATAACTAGTATAAATATAAAGCAATTTTTTCTGCAAAATTAAAGAGACTGATTAATAAATCCTGCTTTTCAATAATGTTACATTAATTCTTTACATTGAGTGACTCTTGAGCCTTGTATTGGGTAAATTTTAGTATAATTGTTTTTTATAGTGTAAAAATTATATCAATTACTTCTGTTTTCTACATAAACAAGACTTAGTCCCTAATGCTTCTCTCTCCACTATTAGGAACGCCACGAGTTAGAACACCTAACTTATTAGTCAGTCCTTGCATACAAGCATATTCTCAAACTTCATCAGAAAATAATAACTTGATCTAACTTTAATTTATTTCCAAATTTCACGCCGTTCTAAGATAACTGTAATTTAAATTCAGTTTGCTATCAAAACAAGTTAACACCTTCAAAACACATATCTATTCTGGTAAGCTATATGATGAATGTCGTGGACCCGATAAAAAGTCCACCAAGAATAATACAAAACAACCAAAATAGGAAATAACGAATAAATATTAAACACGGCAAAATACAACACTTGGAACTTTGTTAGTAGAACGATAATACGGTTAGTGAGTAATACTATAATTCGAACCTCGAACTGGGACTCGTAATGATCGTTACGGTATCAGTGTTCGTAGACGACTCTCGGCTATGTTCAGGGCGTTTTCCTCAGGTTACTCTCTCAAGCTATCTACGCTATCTACCCTCACCTCTTGTGAGGGGAGATATATGTACTGGTTGGAAGAGTTCATTCCGTTGTGTGTAGTGCCGCAATGACAAAAAGAAAGAAACATTTTGAATACTGAGCTTTACCTGAAACAGTTCTAATAGAGGACGGAAAGTGCAACACAGAGATCGGAAGGCATACTGGCACTGCCAAGGATGCACTCCAAAAGCTAAGCAGAGTATTGAGAAACAGCAAAATGACTGTCTCACATTTTTCCCTTACGACAAACTTAGAAAAAATATCTGCCGTTTGTTCAGAGGATAGATAGTTAAATATATTTCACCGGTATCAAAAGTTTATGCTAGAGTTCAGATAAAAAAAGTGTCGTGGACCCGGTAAAAGATCCAGCAAGAATAACACAGAACAACCAAAATAGGAAATAACGAATATGTATTAAACACAACAAAATACAACACTTGGAACTTTGTTAGTAGAACGATAATACGGTTAGTGAGTAATACTATAATTCGAACCTCGAACTGAGACACGTAATGATCGTTACGGTATCAGTGTTCGTAGACGACTCTCGGCTATGTTCAGGGCGTTTCCCTCAGGCTATCTACTAGCTACTCACAACCTACTCCCTATCACCTCTTATGCGGGGGTTATATGTCCTGGTTGGAAGAGTTCATTCCGTTGTGGGTGATGCCACAAAGAAAATAAATATACATGGATCTCCACTTTTGGCTGTTTTACAAGGTAACCAAATGCAATAAAATTCCCGAAAAATGTCAAAAATATTGTGAATATAACTTTGTCAGCAACACGTTCTTTCCACTGGCTTTTGGACGATTGACGAGTGCAATCGAATACCAAATCACCATTAAAAAATAAATCTATTTACTCTTCGCTTCAAATTCCTCATGGCCTGCGATATCATCTGAGTACTCATAAGTTTATATCTGGTTTTTATGTTATCAAACTTTTATGAGATTTCGATTAAAAAAAATAATTGACTAATTTCAAAATAGAACCCTGCTACAAGTCCCTGTCATACGTGATAAACGCTTGGGCGATCATATCTCGAACGAGACATGACTGACCGGTCAAAAGATTTCCCCGAAGTAGGTTGCCATTACTTTATGCAGGAGACTTGTTGCTAACTCAATCTGTCCTGTTGTTTGATCCATAGCTTGGGGAAAAAGGATTAATACCTTTGGCAAGAGTTTTTATAATTCATTTAACTGGAATTTCGAACTCGCTTCTTCAATTTCTCGTTTCGTGACGATATCCACTGCATCACTTTATTCCTCAGGATAATGTAAAGGTCAGTATATCTCTATAAGGAATCAAAGTTTGGCTGGTTTGTCTTGAAAGGGTTTGGGATTGGGTTGGTAGATTTTCTAGTTTGACCATTCAAAGTCAAAATCGATTTTGTTATTAAATAGAGCTAACATTTGTATTAATAATGAATATGAAAATCAAAGTTGGTGAGGAACAAACAGTATATATATATATATATAGATATATTACTAGCATATAGCCTGGGTTGTGTAGCAATCGTAATCTAACCGTACTGATGAGCTGTGATACAGCGAAACAGATATATATATATATATATATATATATATATATATATATATCTGTTTCGCTGTATCACAGCTTATATATATATATATATATATATATATATATATATATATATATATATATATATATATATATAGAGGCCATGTCACGTTGAATACACCTGTTCCCGCTTGATCACCGAAGTTAAGCAACGTTGAGCCTGGTCAGTACTTAGGTAGGTGACCACTTGGAAATACCAGGTGCTTTTAGCGTTCACGGATGTGCGTTGTGGTGCGGTGGATGTCGGCTTGGAGGTGGACATCGGTGAGCCGAGTTCCAATTTCAGTCGAGCACACTGCATTCACTTGCGCACTAGTACCCTTGGGAAAGGTATTAATCCGTCCGTTCCCTCCAATTATGGCTTATAATAATTGACGTCTGCTGTTCATGCGATCTGTGGCGTATTACTGCACCGATTGTTTGTTATCAGCAGTTCCAAAAAGCGTTCACCACTATAAACAAATCTCTTTGTGGATGTCTTACTAAGGTTACACCCTCATACATCGAAATCGATGGGAGAGTTCATGATATATATATAGGCAGCATATATTCATTCAAGCATGCTTCATTAAATAAAGTATGTCTATTTATATTTATAATAATCCTTTCTAATTCTTTAATTATCTTGTTGATGCTAAGTTGAAATTAATCAATGAAGGTGCCGTATTTTTTGTTAAACCAAGTACTTTCGATGTTTTTCCAAATCATCGTCAGGGGTGAATTGCAAAGACAAACATATTGTAACTGTGTTCATCTGGGTGCTGAAGTTTTCAAACGCGCTTTGCTATAATTATTTTAAAACTAACCGTTATGTTTATGAGCCTTTGTAAACAAGCATTCCCAATGCAAGAGGTATAACCAGACATGGTAAAATGCAAAATAGTGTTAAATACTGGTGAAGTCAAATGCATTTTAAGACATTGCTGCTACACTCATAACGAATTTTGTTCATTGGTTGCTTTTGATACAGAGGGTCTTGAAAGTTTGAAGTTTTTGTTTGTTATTTTCATGTTTTAATGTATTGGTGATGTCAACAATATTTTTCTGTGTTGTGAAGGTGGACAGAAATGCATTTTTAAATGTTGTGCGGTAGAATTTGTATCCGATAAATAGAGTATAAGAAGTCTTGATAATTTTGTCGTCAAACCAATATCTGTGCTGACATTTTTGTCAGAAATGCAATCTCCAAAAGATCATCTAAACTGATATATAAGGTCGGTATTTTTTATTTTTATAATCAGTTCACTCCAAGGAAGGCAGGACTGCCACTGCTGCGCATGGGGTTATAGTCAAAGAAAAAAATCAACGTACAGAGGATGTCAAAGAAAGATAATAGCTGGGTTAAAATCAAGTAGATAGTAGATCGCAATTGACATTGCATTCAAACTTTTGAAGATTGTAGTGATCAGCGAAGTAAGAAAACAGAAGGACGTGCCACATATGGGAAGAAAAGAAAGTGTAGGGTAGAAGTGGGGTTTACATATTAATTATTTTGACAGTAAAAGGTGACACATAGATGCTAATCTTGCAGCACGCGTAAATACATGTGGTCGGGGAACCACATATATTTGTTATGTTTTTTATAAAAAGCTCATCAGAGCAGTTGCCATGAAAAATACTTGTAGAAAAGACAGAGGGAAGCCATATCATGTCGGTAAGAAAGTGACTGAAGGGGAGATTCCATGTTAGGATCGATTTTCTTGCCGATCTTCCTTTGGATTTTTTCGAGAACTTCAAGATGAATAGCAGGAGCACCCGACCGGATATGGCAACAGTATTCAATGCGCGGGCCAATGGTAGATTTATAAATGAACAAGATGGATTCTGTCGAGAAAAACTTCTTGGCCCGACACAGACCCAAACTTCTTAGCATTAAAATCAGCAATGGATTCGATGTAGTCATTCTACTTGAGGTTATTTTAGAAAGTAAAGTCAAGAAGACGGAGTGTGTTGTTCTTTAGGAGACTAGTGTCATCCATTCTGGTGGTAGGCAAGAAAGTTTCTCTGTGGTGATTAAAGGAAAGCAGGTTCGCTTTGATTGCCTTAAAATTTACGATCCACTTCCTACCCCATTCAATCGCATATTAGCGATCCTTTGGAAGAGCAACATCCAGGTTTACTTTATCAGCCTTGGCAGATTTCTTATTGAGACGGGAGTAAATGGTTGCGTCATCTGCATAGCTGTTTGCTTGGGAACTGATTACATCAGGAAGATCATTGATGAAGCTAAGGCGTAGGACCTAGGGTAGAGCCTTGAGGGAAGCTTACCCGTTTAACACGGCCTTCATTTCACAATTTGAGCGGAACGATTGATTTGTCTATATTTCTGAGATGAAGTGGTATTTAGAGTATTTACGTTATTCGGACTATTATCCTCATCTTTGTTGTCATTTGTAAGGTAACGCTATAAGAACATCGCAAGGCCGTAACACTAGGGGAGATAGAAAAATCAGGCATAACTGACCACATATGGAGTGAAAAGGGGGATCATCGCTCTCTATGGGATGAAGTTGAAATAATAGATAAAAAGCGTCACTGGAAACTATGTAAACTTAAGGAATCAGCACATATGCCAGGCTTCAAAAATCTTCTTAAGCCGACCAAGCATAGGGATGAACACCATATGGGAACCAATAATACGGAGTGCCAGTGTCAAAAATTGCAATATGAGCTCTGGTAAAAAAACACTAGAGAAAACCATTAACATCAAAAAATTACAATATGAACTCTGGTAAAAAAAAAGGGTTACTGAACATTAGGTTTATAAGTCCCCAAAATTCAGTTGTTGTCCTTAAGGACACATGGCCCCAGTGGATATAGACATTGGTTAGTTCCTGTTAACTTAACCCAAAGAGTTGTGAGTTCAATACCAGACTATAGCAGTGGTGAAGAAGTACTTTGCAGGGTTAGAGGGAAATAACTCATGACTTCCAAAAGAAGCATTACCACGCAAATGATGATAGTAATATACACCAGTGATTGTGATAAAGGGTTCCGTTCGCAATTCCTAGCACCTGAAGAAGGCTGGAGCGTACAACTGCCGAAACAAAGATGAGGACAATAGTCCGAATAATGTAATTACTGCAGAAACGCGCACACAAACACACACACACATAAAAACTTTTATTTGTCTGTCCCCTTGAGTGATTTGTATTAGGTTTTCCGACAAGATCATGCAGATTTTTAGTCGTTCATATTCGAACACGTTAAAATATATCAAATTTTTCGACAGATATAATATGCTTACATTTCCGTTTAGAAAACACTTTAAACTATCACTTCAGAAAGAATGCTTAAAATTACTCAATTTTTGTCAATTTTGCATTTGAAAAATTATAAGGTGCATTTTAGACACTTAATGTTTTTTATTACCTTAAACACAAACATTCCTCGCAAGCAACAAAAAAGACATGTACGGTGTAGTTGGAGGTGTTTTGGCTGACAGAACTGTACGGAAGTGGTTCCCTATGTTTAGGGTCGTGATTGTAGCCTTATTGATGAAGAACAGTCAGACAGACCCCTCAGTGATTGTAGCCTTATTGATGAAGAACACAGACAGACCCCTCAGTGATTGTAGCCTTATTGATGAAGAACAGTCAGACAGACCCCTCAGTGATTGTAGCCTTATTGATGAAGAACAGTCAGACAGACCCCTCAGTGATTGTAGCCTTATTGATGAAGAACAGTCAGACAGACCCCTCAGTGATTGTAGCCTTATTGATGAAGAACAGTCAGACAGACCCCTCAGTGATTGTAGCCTTATTGATGAAGAACAGTCAGACAGACCCCTCAGTGATTGTAGCCTTATTGATGAAGAACAGTCAGACAGACCCCTCAGTGCAGTTGACGACCAAATCAAGACATTGAGAATAGCCCGCATTACACAACGCAAAAATTAGAAGAAATACTAAAATTAATCAACATCTACCATCCATAAGCACTTTGTGAAGCTTGGGTATCCAAATCGTTACAATGTTTGGGTGACATATGCTTCGAGTGAAAAGAATCTTTGGATAGCATTTCTATACGTGGTTTGCTGTATAAACGCAATGAAAATTCACTCTTTTTGAAGCGAATCGTGACAGATGATGAGAAATGGATCGTTTACAACAATGTTCAGCGAAAAACCTCCTGAGGAAATGATATAAGCCAACTTTAGCCACCCCAAAAGCAGGTCTTCATTCTAAGAAAATCATGCTGTGCATCTGGTGGGATTGGAAAGGCAACGTGTACTGCCAAGTAATCAGTCAATTGATTCTGAAGAGCTACTAGTCGCAACTGGACGCAACAATAAAAAAAACGCACAGAATTGGTGAATAGGAAAGGTGCTGTTTTTATCAGAATAATGCCAGACCTCACCTTTATTTGGAAATCTGGCAAAAATTGTTAGCTGGGATGTGTTCCCACACTCGCCATATTCACCAGACATTGTTCATTCGCAAAATAATCTCAATGGTAAAAATTTTAATTCTTTGGATGACATAGGAAACATCTTCATGTTCTTTACAGAGAAAACACCGAAATTCTGTGAATATTAAGTTGAAGGAAAATGGAAAAAGTTTGTGCAACAAAATGGTTCATATTTAGTTGAATAAATATTCAACGGCATAATTTTGTTTTTGTCATTAATTTTCCTTAAAAATCAGCATGAACTTACCGGAAACCCAATAATTGATTCCATCAAGCGTGAGAAAGCCGGAATTCAAAAGCAATTACAAAACTACACACAGAACAAAACTTGAAAATGAATGTAGCAACATTCGAAAGTACTAGAGAAAAATAACATAAAATAAAAGGTGTAGTGTTCTACGCACCGACTATACGAGAATAGACATTTTACAATTTATTTAACTAGCAGCTTTTCTGTTTTCATTTATAGATGAGTTTCATTTTAGAAACTCACTCTTGGAGGTTCCGCCGAAGGGTGGTGTCTCGTCTGGGGTGAAGAGACAAGAGACCGACTCTGCCTTAAGCAGGGTCCACGGGATATTTTAGGCCAAGCTTAAGGACTCGGATTTCCCACTTTAACTGGCTTTGTACCGCATCCGCCTCGAGCATCCGCCCTAGTGGGGAGGTAGTAAATATCAACTGTGTTTCAGTTTAGTTGGATAAAGCTTAGTACTTTGTTGTTCTGAGTTTCAGAAGGAGTGGGCCGATTTTAATCAAATTTGATACACTCATAGACAAAGACATAGGAAACGATATTCAGAAGTTTCAAGGTTGCAGTTCTTACATTAGTGCAGAAAATCGAGAATATATTTATATAAAAGGCAAGATGCTTGTGTGTGTGTGTGTGTATTTATCTGCCTGTATGTCTATTTTTTCAGCCCTTTTGTTTTATATTTTGCTTCGGGTTTAGCTCTAAGTAGGTATAATTGTAGTTCTTAGTCTCAGCCATGACACCATTTACTCAGAGGACTTATTTAGCCTTCAAAATTCAGTTTACAACGAAAAAGACTTATTTGATATCGATACCAGGAAATCAAAATTTGACTTACATCCATTCATTTTTCTTTCAGTCTACGGTTTCGCTTTAACTGGAAACAACTATTGCTTTTTAGTCTTTCGTGCCAACGTCCAAAAGGTCTGAGCTCCAGGACCATGGATTAGTTTTAATGCTTTCATTACATCTGAGCAACCCCGGGCTATACTGCTAGTATATATATATATATATATATATATATATATATATATATATATATATATATATTATTATTATTATTATTATTATTATTATTATTATTATTTTGACAAAACTAATGACAACGCAAACGATTTATTCGTAAATTTAAAAGATTAAATAAAACAATGGACAGAACTTGTCCATATTATTTAACAAAACATATTTGAAAGAATTCTTGCGGCTGAAATATGTTATATATGCATATACAAATACATATATATCTTATGTGGGGGTGTAAGATTTCAGATAGAGCATATCTGTAAAAGAACAATACGTATAAGTTTTCCTTTTGTCTTCATAGATAGATAGATAGATAGATAGATAGATAGATATGAACAGGCTGAAATAGATAGATAGATAGATAGATAGATAGATAGATAGATAGATAGATAAAGAACAGATTGAGATAGATAGATAGATAGATAGATAGATAGATAGATAGATAGATAGATAAAGAACAGATTGTGATAGATAGATAGATAGATAGATAGATAGATAGATAGATAGATAGATAGATAGATATGAACAGGCTGAAATAGATAGATAGATAGATAGATAGATAGATAGATAGATAGATAGATAGATAGATATGAACAGGCTAGATAGATAGATAGATAGATAGATAGATAGATAGATAATGAACAGACTGGCATAGATAGATAGATAGATAGATAGATAGATAGATAGATAGATAGATAGATAGATAGATAGATAATGAACAGAATGGCATAGATAGATAGATAGATAGATAGATAGATAGATAGATAGATAGATAGATAATGAACAGAACGGCATAGATAGATAGATAGATAGATAGATAGATAGATAGATAGATAGATAGATAGATAGATAGATAGATCCGAAGAGAATAAGATCTATTAGCTTAAATTAATTTCTTTGTATTCAGTGATTGAAATTCAAACCTTATGTTTACTAATTCAGTTTGTAACCACATTGCTATCAGACCGGCCAGTTTCATTCGACCTAAGCTATCAAAAGGTAGATATTATCTTACCTGCCTCAGAGTCTTGTCTACACAATGATTACGTCTGGCGCCTTTTCTTCTTCGTTCATTTGGATTCATGAACTTCACATGATCGCTTTCCCCAAAGCAATCGGACACTTCTTCCAAGTCAACACAGGACTTCGATTCAATTTGTCAACTCCCTTGACTAATTTCAAATTCAATAATTATAAGTTAGCTTTGTTGTTGAATACTCATTTACTCTTTTCCCGTAAGCCTCTCATACACGACCGTAAAATTATGCACAATATCTTCCTTTTTTTTCCATGTTGGTCATGATTACCGCCCTTTTGGAATAACCGGTACTGCTTACCTGGATTGTTATAATTATGCCGTGGTCAAAAGTCTTTTATTACATCGGAATTGTTTTTTAAAAGTACTTTTATGATGGGTATCTTGCAACGCGAAATCACACATGCTTCTGACAAGTTAACTTCTAAGGTTCGGAAAAGATACTTGTAAATAACTATTTTTTAATCGTATCACCCCGAGCAAGGCGGTAATGCCACTGATGTGCAGGGGGCTACATAAGAGTATAAAGATTAAGTAGAAGAGTGTGAAGAGGAAGACGAACCAGTTAGAAAGGAGCAAGAGAAAGATGGGAATACAGGTGTGATAACAATTGCAAAAGTGGAGAGAAAGGAAAGGATATACGGGGTGGTGAAAGAACTAGTGTCAAGTGGTTAATAGATTGACATTGCATTTAAATTCCTGGAGGTTGTAGCCGTCAGGAAAGCAAGAATATGGAAGCGAGTTCCACAGGCGGGAAGTGCGAGAGAAGAAGCTGCGGCAGTAGAATTGTCGTCTGCATTTGGTTAATCTAACTGTGAATGGGTGGGACCCAGTTGCCAATCTGGTTGTACGAGTAAACACCTGTTGCAGAGGCACCAGTGACTTAAGTTTGTTGGAGCAGAAGCCATGAAAGTATTTATAGAACAGACAAAGGGAGGGCACATCTTGTCGGTGGGGAAGTGGCTGTAGTCGAGCCGCCAAGTCAGTACCTATCACATTACTGATTCTCCTTTGGAGCCTGTCGAGAACACTGAGATGTTATCAACTTTTCAATTTTTCACTCGCCTGAAACAAATAAATAATAGTAATTGACACCCATAGTCTAAGATCAACTCTCGCGAGATTTCTATCATGAATTCTCATAAGAAAATTAAGTGCACATTATCGATGCTTAAGGATTGTTGGACGTCATTATTAGAATCAACGAGCGGTCATCTTTTAAGAAAAAGTATAACAATACTAAGAAAAATAGTGATATAATATTTGGTGTCTGCAAAAGTTTCCGGTGAAAACTTGGTTTTTCAACTGTGCATTTAGAGATAAAGAGTGCCAGAAACATGGCATTTGTTAATAAGATCTTTATTACTATTATTTTAGTCATTCATTCCTGCGTATATGCCAGACGCATTCGTTAAAGATAATCTTCGAAACTGAGTCACGCCCAGCGGATACTACTCCATTGGCATAATTCTATCACCCCTGAACAATCTTAGCGCCATCATATGTATACATAAACTGAACATATTTCTTTATTCAGCGTTAATTTACTGAAGTTAAGTGGTTTAATGGTTATTAAGCTTGTCTCGCTAGTACCTATTACAACTAAGTAATGAGCTCGATGTGCGTTGTGGTGCAGTGGATATCGGCTCAGAAGGAGAAGTCGAAGATCCGAGTTCGAATCCAAGTTGAATTCACTGCAATTACTTACGCACAAAAACCCTTCCGAAAGATATTAATCCGCCATGTCTCCCTCTTTCTATGGGTAAAATAGCAGAACAAATTGGGTTCTATAGCCTTGATTGGTAACCAGTCTACCGCATAAAGTAATGGCAACCTGCTGTGAGAAAATCTTCTGCCTAGTCAGTCATGGCTGTTTCGAGACATGATCACCTAAGCGTGTCTTACGTATGGCACTTAACTGATTGAGTGAGTTCGATGCCCACTGGGTACCACATACTTTCGTCCTTGTGCCACATCTTATCGCGCTTAGAAAAGCAAGAAACATCTCGACGTGGCCTAATGGCTAGCAAATTTATCTCGCTAGTTTAATTATGACTAAATAGTAAGTTTGATTCTCACTAGGTACTCAGCACTTTCGGCCTTGTGCCACATCTTATCGCGCTTATAAAATCAAAGAACGCTTCTACATGGCCTAACGGCTAGGAAATCTATCTGGCTAGTTCAATTTTGACTAAATAGTAAGTTTGATTCTCACTAGGTGCGTTCGGTCTTGAACCACATCTAAGCTATGTTTAGGAAATCACCATAAACGAAATACACCCTTCTTTATTGTAAGTTTGCTGAATCGACGTGGTGCAATGGTGAGCGAGTTGTATTGCTAGAAACACATTACAACTAAAGAGTGAGTTCGATCCTCACTGAGTCCCCCATACATTCGTTCTTGTGCCGCATCTAAGGTACGCTTAGGAATTCACTTTAAGTATACTGAAAATGTAAAATAACAATTCATCTAATACTGTCTGTCACCATACCTACCTTGAACATTGCAAACGTGAAAATCTCTGTCTGTGATGGCATTTACACTGGGCGGGATGAGCTGGTTTCTTTCCTAAAAATTTTCCTTTTTTTATGGGTTCTACAATCACTCCCCAACCGCATATGGTGCAGATATTTTCCAGTAGGTTTCCAATTTTTACTGCGGTAGACGGATTACCAAAAAGGCTAAAGAACACAGTCTGTATTACTATTTACCCATAGCTGGTGGGGAAAAGTGATTCATACTTATCTCAAGGATAAATGAACGTAAATGAACGTAATGGATTCCATTGGAATTCGAACTCGGCTCTCCGATTCCTCAGCTATTCATTATTTCAGCGTGCCTCCACAAAAACGTGAAAATGTGATAATACATGATCTGTCAGTTGTGTGCCGTGTGTTTTATCCAGCCAAACGTTCTAAGTTTTAACTTCGACATCGGATCCGAAAATAAAATAACACCATGATTTCTTGTATAACACACTTATTCTTTGTAAAACATTTGTATTAAATGTTCCGAACTTTGATTTTTTCATGAAAAGTCTTCTTCTTCGTCTTCTTCTTCGTCTTCTTCATCATCTTCTTTTCTTCTTCATCATCTTTTTCTTCATCTTCTTCATCTTTTTCTTAATGATTTTCTTCTTCATCTTCTTCTTGTTCTCCTTTTCATCATCTTCTTGTTTTTCTTTATCTTCTACATTTTCATCTTCGTCTTCTTATTATTATTCATCTTCTTCATCTTTTTCTTTTTCTTCATCTTCTTTTTCTTCTTCTTTATGATCTTCTCCTTCATCTTCTTCTTGTTCATGTTCTTGTTTTTCTTCATCTTCTTCTTCTTCTTAATCATCTTCTTCATATTCTTCTCCATCTTCTTCTTCTTTATCTTCTTCTTTTTCTTCATCTTTATCTTCTTCTTCTTCATCGTCTTCATTTTTTATCTTCATCTTCTACTTGATCTTCTTGATCTTCTTCTTGTTTTCCTTCATCTCCTTTTTCTTCATCATCGTCGTCTTCTTCTTCATCTTCTTCTTTTTTCATCATTTTTTCTTCTTCTTCATGTTCTTTTTCTTCATCTTCTTCTTTTTCACCGTCTTCATCTCCTTCTTCGTGATCTTCTACTTCATCTTCGTGTTCTTCTTCATCTTGTTCTTCATCTTCTTCTTGTTTTTTCTTTATTTTCTTCTTATTCTTCTTTATTATCAACGTCATCAACTTCTTTTTCTTCATTTTCTTTATTTTCTTCTCTTTCATCTTCTTCTTCTTCATCTTCTTTTTTATCTTCGTTTTCATCTTCTTTTTCTTCATCTTCATCATCTTCTTTTTCATCTTCTTCTCCTCCTTCTCCTTCTCTTTCTTCTTCTTCTTTTCCTTACTCTTCTTCGTGTTTTTTTCTTCCGGTGTGTGAATGGCCATGGCTCACCTCTAATTCTGATCATTCGTAGCTCTAAACCACGTCTGTCCTTTTATTATTCTCCAAGGTTCATGTTCTGCCATCCATTTAGACAAACTCGTTTGATAATCAACACGAATTTTCCCTCGGTCACAATGGCTTTAATATGTCCTCTGAATGTCAAATTCTTTTTTTAATTATTTCACCCCGAGCAAGGCATTTCACTGCCACTACTGCGCAAGGGGATACATAGGGGAAGGTAAAGAGAAAGAGTGGTTAGATATAAGAAATGTCATAAGGAGGGTAAGGGTAACAAGGCTGAGGGTTGGGTAGATGGGAAGAGTGTTTGAGAGAATGGCTGCGAGTTAGTGTGTTAGGAGGTGTAGATTGACCTTACATTTAAACTTCTGGAGATTGTAGCTGTCGGGGAAGCAATCATGTGGAAGGGAATTCCACCGTCGGGAAGTGCGAGAAAAGAAGCTGTTAGAGTAGAAATTGCGGTTATATTTTACGGTTTTACTGTAAAAGGGTAGGACCTAGTTGCTAATCTAGTATCTCGTGTAAATTCGTACCTAGGGGACGCCAGTGATCTAAGTTCATCGGAGCAGAAGCCGTGAAAGTATTTATAGAAGAGACACAGGGAAGCCACATCACGCCGGTGAGAGAGAGACTGCAGCTGGTCTGCAAAGTCGGTGTTGATCAAATTACAGACTCTCCGTTGTATTTTGTCAAGAACACCGAAGAGAATAGCAGGGGCACCCGACCAGATGTGGCAGCAGTATTCAATACACGGGCATATGGTAGATTTATATATGTGCAGGATAGATTCAGACGGAAAAAACTCCCGGGCCCTGCACAGGGAACCGACTTTCGGATTTGGCAATGAATTCGATATAGTCATTCCACTCGAGGTCCGCTGAAAGTGTGAGACCAAGAAAGCGTAGTGTTTTATTCTCTGGGAGGTAAGCCTGGTCCATGCTAATGGGAGGTAGGTGCGATTGTTTATGATGGTTAATTGAGAGCAGCTTAGTTTTAGAAGTAATAAAATTTATGAGCCATTTCTTACCCCAGTCCAGTACGGATTGGAGGTCCTTTTCAAGCTCGGCTGCAAGATTCGCTTTGTCGCCCACACCAGATTTTTGGCCAAGGCGAGAGTAGACTGTTGTGTCATAGGCGTACATATCTACTTGGGAACTTATGGCATCAGGGAGATCATTAATGTAGATCAGAAAGAGCGTAGGACCTAGGATAGAGCCTTAAGGGACACCAGCATTCGTATGGTAGATAAGGGAGGCATGTCCGTTTAATACCACCTTCAATGTGCGGTTAGAGAGGAAGGACTGGATTAGGTCAAACAAATGTCCAGTTATACCATAGCTCCGCAGTTTGCGTAGAAGGCCAGCATGCCAGACTCTGTCAAACGCTTTAGAGATATCCAAGGCAACGGTTCGGGCTTCACCATTCTTGTCAAGAGCCTGGTATATGTACTCGGTGATGGTCGTTAGCATATCAGCAGTAGACCTGGTGAAGCGGAAGCCATACTGTTTGTCCGAGAGGTGCTTGTGGGCTGTGAGATACTGAACCACCTCGGCGTTGATAATGGCTTCGAACACTTTGCCAAAGATCGGAAGAAGGCTGATAGGGCAATAATTTGCGGGGTCCGAGGGTTCCCCAGTGTTCTTAAATATAGAGGAAGACTTCCAACAGGCAGGAAAGCAGGAAGAAGATAGATAAAGGTTGTAGAGCTTAGAAAGGACAGAGGAGAGTTCAGGGTCACATTTTTTCAAGACTATGATTGGGATTACGTCCCATCCGCTCGCTTTGTAGGGGTCAAGTTTTGAGATTATGTTAGAAACCAGCGAGAGTGTAATATGGACGTCATTCAGTTGAGCCTCAGTTCTAGGTAGGAAGTCGGAAGTAGAAAATCCAGACGAATCCTGTCTCGGGTTGGTCAAGAATCTGCGGGCAAAGCATTCAGCCTTTTCCGCTGAGGAGGTGAAGACCTCAAATTCATTGATTAGTGGGGGTATTGAGGACTTGCTCTTGTTAAGCACGCTTTTACAGAGTCGCCAGTAGTCTTTGGTGCCGAACTTAGAGGATGTTTCATTCTGGCAGCAAACAACGCCTTAGCTTCGTTGAGTATCTTTTTTACACCTATTACGAGCTAAGGCGAAAAGGCGCCTGGTTTGGTCCAACGCGGAGCTACGATAGAGCCAGAAGAAATGATTCCGGTGGGCAATGGCGGGCGAGAACCAAGGACACGAATGAGATTTAAGCTGAAATTTTCTGGCAGGGATGAAAGCATCTATGCCAGCCTTAACCCAGGAGGAGACCTCGGATGCACAGTCTTCAACGGGAAGACTATAGGCGTTGTTCCATGGGACGTCACAGAGGAAGTCTCGGAACGAATCCCAGTCTGCTCTTTGGTAGCAGTAGGATAATCTACTGGTCTGGGTTTCTTGTGTAGGGTGGGAGTGGAATGAAATGTTGACGGAGTTTCCGAGAGGGCAGAACTGTCTGGTAGTGCAAGAGTCTGGGATGGAAGTGAAGAGGTCTAGTAGTGAGTCCCTTCCGTTAGGGTTACTGGAGAAACGCGTGGGGAAGTCCAGCACTTGCGTAAGGGATTAGGTGACCGAAAAATTCATGGTGTGGACATCAGCACGGTCGGTGACAGAATTCTCCAGTCACTTGGTGTGGTGGGAGAAGTCACCAAACACAAATATATGGGCAGATGAATGAAAACAAATGGCCTTGTGGATATCGTCAGAGATGCTGTCAAGTACGGAGCAGTCAGAGGAGGAGGGCGAGGAGTAGAGAAAGAAAAGATAGCTAACCGAGCTTAAAAGTGATAGACGGAAGCACATGAAAGAGTGATCTAGGGATTCAAGAGATGTCACCCTAGCTAGAGGGAGGTGTTCGCTGACATAAACACCAAAAACCAAAGTCCTCATCTTGCGTCTCCAAACTTTCAAATGTCACTTTCTGATTCTAAGTAGATGTGTCTCTTTGGTTTCAACTTCCCTTAAAACTTCCTCATTATTCACATGTTTTATCAATGGTATTCAGGTCTCTTCTGAAGAACCACATACCTATTGTCTCAAGCCTCCACTTTATATGTGAGGAAATTATCCGGCATTTACTACCATAATAGATGTTTGTTATTACATAGCAGCATCTCGTCTTCACTCCTTAATGTGAACATAAAAAAATCTTCTTATTTACTTTTTTTGCGATACAGAGCAACGGGCATTTGCTTTTAGATATCTCAAAAAAATTCGAAAAATCTTACGTAACACATTTCGTTCCTGAAAGAAATTTATTCAGACTAATATTAATCTACACTAGTTTCCAGATTTTCGACTTAAATTTTTGAAATTTTCAAAGATTTTTGTTTTTTGTTTTTGTTTTTTTGTTTTTGCTTTGTTTTGTTTTTGTTTTTGTCTTTTGTTTTTGTTATTTTTTTTGTTTTGTTTTTTTTTTTACTTTTCATATTAAATTTCCATTGGGTCTAAAATGTATGACATCGTCAAACGTGAGAATTTGAAAAATAAATAATTAAAAAAAAAAAGCTGACGATAGAACAACCTTGAACGGAAGATTTATTGGCTGTAATTTAACTAATGAATATTTAAGCCAATTCTCCCACTCAGAGGCGGGATGTGACACAAGGACTGATTTAGCGTGGGGTTTCCGAGTGCGTACACACGGGCAAATTTAACCAAACCCAGCATACGCGAAGTCGGGTTCTTGTCTATTTTCCCCCGTAGACAGAGCCTCGTCTAAGCCCTTCTCTGTCCAAACACAGAGAGTTCGGCAATCTTGAGGTCGAACAAAACTCTGGATATTTATCTGTATTTTCACTGTTGATTACGACACAAGGCCCTTTTAAAGAAGGATTTTCAATCCCTTTAAGCTTGGCCAAAAATATACCGTAGACCCTGCACAAGACTTTTTTCCCTAGCCAAGACCCTAGCCTTCGGCTGAGCCTCATCTGGATTCCTCTCTGCCTGGTGGTGGAGAGTCCGACCAAGTTGAGTTCGCGACGGAAGCTCTGTAATTTGACTACTGCCTCTAAGTGTGGTTCGATCATTCGAAGAGGAGACAACTATGGTTGACTTCACCGCATAAACTAAATGTTTCAATGCAGTATATTCATTTACAATGCAAAGAATTCATGTTGAATGTACCTTTAAATATAAAGAACGATCTGTTAGTTTTATGTTTCCTTTTCTTTGTCTATTCAGTTAATGTCTTCACATCTGTTAAATTCAACAATGCTGTTTTCTTTTTTCTGTCGATGGCGATCTTTTTCTCTACACAGAAAAGATGAAAGTCATGAAGGGACACGACACATAAAGAAGGATTTAATTCTTTTTTTTTTTTTTTTTTTGCAAATCAATGGAGATAACTGTATTCATTTCAACCCTAGTGTTGTGCATCTCAGCATTCTGACTTTCCATCCTGTCAATTTTCTATCGGCGCATACTTCTGAAACCATATTGGTGCCACCACAAAAATACGATGACTAATTTGTAAAATAATTTTTTAAAAAGGAAAAACTTCTTAAAGATTTATTTTCTTTTTAATTTCAATCTAATAGGATAAATTTAATATTTCCAATAAGCAAAATACCTTGCTGTATCTCAAATACTAATTTAAATTGACTGGAAGGATTTTTCTTTCTTTTTTTATTTATCTAAAATAACTGATTAGCGTGCTTTTTAGTCGAATGTCATTGTAATTTAATTCAAAAAACATCATTTAAAAATTAAATATACTTTCCTGAAATTTTATTTGAAATGTATTATCTAATTTAACGTATAAGTAAACGGGTTTGATTCAGATAGTTTTTAAATTTAAAATATCGCCATATTCAACCAGAAGGTTAGTTAAGTGCCATACGTGATACACGATTGGGCGATCATATCTCGAAAGAGACATGACTGACTGGGCAGAGGATTATCCCGCAGTAAGTTGCCATTGCTTTCTGCGTAGACTGGTTGCCGACCAAGGCTACAGAACCCAATCTGCCCTATTATTTAACCCATAACTGGAGAGAAAAGACGGATTAATACCTTTACCCAAGGGTATTTGCGCGCAAGTGAATGCAAAAAATTCGAACTCGGCTTCCTGATTTCTCGTTCCGAGCCGATATCCACTGCACCACGACGCACTACCAGAAGGTAGCTGTGCTTTTAACCGACGGTAGTCGTATTTATCTGTTTGACGAGGTGATGACAGATTTAATGTTGTTCTACGGAAACATTTTTTGTAAAACATGACAAGAGCAACTTTTACTTCATTTTTATGTGCTCTGTTATCTTGGAAATTTGGGAAAATATTCTTCGTAATCTAATGTGTCATTGAAGTTAAAAGATTTGCTTTAAATTTACTATAATTATATTTTAATAATACCGTGTATGTTCACCCGTACTTACAAAAAATGGCACGTTTATAGACTAATAAAAATTAATAATTGAGAATTTGTTTTTTTTTTCATTTATAATTAGTAAATATTTAGTTCTTCCTTGATAATAATATTATCAAAAGGCTGAACTTGATACATAATTTTAAGATTTAAAATTTAATATTTTGCTCTAATCAAACTTGTAAAAATATGAAAACAATTCTGGTAAAAATTAATTATTCATTGAAACAATTTTCTAGTTATATGTCATAGTTTTATTGCATTTTTTATTTTACTATTCAAAGTAGATTTTCGTTAAATGGTGCTTCTGTTTGACAAAATCAAATTGTTTTTTATGTATATTCTTTAAGGAGTCCTACTTTTAACTAATATAAATATGAAGAGGCTGGAATTTAGTTTCTCGAAATGTCATAAAATTAAGTAAGTGGGGTAATAGATGTATAAAAATGTTATTTTTAATAAAATTTTGTAAAAGAAGGAAATAAATAAATGATAATTTTATAAATTCATTTTTAAATAAGTCCTGAAAATTTAATTAATATCCGATAATGATTTGATTTTTGCAAGAATTTTCAAAACAATGTGTTTTTTTTGTTTTTGTTTTTGTTTTTTTACTGCAAAGTGACTCTAAATTTCCTAATACTACTTTTTGGCTAATCCGTTGACACAAAAAAAGATAGAGCCATGAGGGACATCAGCGTTCGTGTGGTAGGATGTGGAGGCATGCCCGTTCAAAACGACATTTATTATGCGATTTGATAGAAAAGATTGGATAAGATCAAGCAAGTGTCCAGTGATACCATAATACTGTAGCTTGCGCAGAAGGCCCGCGTGCCAAATCCTATCAAATAATTTGGAAATATCCAGGGCAACAACTCTAGTTTCGCCGGACTTATCGAAGGCCTTATATATGTACTCACTGATATTAGCATATCGGCAGTAGACCTGGCAAAGGGGAAGCCATACTGTCTGTCTGAGAATAGTTTATGGGTAGTAAGATGTTGAACTATTTCAGTATTGATGATAGCCTCGAAAACTTTTCCGAAAATGGGTAGGAGGCTGATAGGGCGATAATTGGATGGGTCACATGGTTCGCCTGAGTTTTTAAATACAGGAAACACAGAAGGGGACTTCCAACAGACAGGAAAACAGGAAGCAGAGATGCAGTAATTATAAAGTTTAGAGAGGACAAAGGAGAGTCCAGGGGTACATAAAACAATGACCGGGATTCCGTCACCTCGGCTCGCCTTATGGGGGTCAAGTATTGAAATTATCTTAGATACCAGAGAGTGAACATCTCGCAGTTGAGCCTCAGTTCTAAGAAAGAAGTTGGGTGCGAATAGTCCAAATGAGTTAAATGTAAAGTTGTAAGAAAATCTGCGAGCAAAACACTCGGCCTTGTCCACAGATGCCGTGTGGACCTCAAATTTATTGATTAAGCGAGGGATGAAGGGTTTACTGTTGTTCAGCACACGTTTGCAGAGCCGCCAATAATCTTTGGAGCTGAATTTTTTAAATTAGATTTGCTTAAACACCGAAAAGTCGCTACAAATCCCTATATTAATCCTTGACGAACCCGCACACACAAGAAAAACAAGATTTGTAACCAAAATTTCGAACCTGCTTGAAAGGATCCACAATCTAATGAAAAAATAAAAAATATTTTGGTCTTTCCTCTTAATAATAACATAAACATTTTGACGATAAAACTTTGTTTATATCAATTTTGGGGACATTTTTTCATCATGGTCTGCTCTTTTTTAGAAAAACTATGGCGGTACTTAATTTCTTCTTGAAAAGATTAGATTCTGTTCTTGTTCCTTCGTGATTCATTTACAAATGAGACGAGATTTCGGTCAAAGGCGCGGAGACTAGAATATGAACTCAGAAACAGAGAAACGATAAAAAAGTTTTTTGTGAGAACAGTTCATTAAACATTTATGAGAAGAGAGAGAGAAAGAAAGAAAGTCTGTGTGTGATAGAGAGAGAGAAAGAAAGTCTGTGTGTGATAGAGAGAGAGAAAGAAAGTCTGTGTGTGATAGAGAGAGAGAAAGAAAGTCTGTGTGTGATATAGAGTGAGAAAGAAAGTCTGTGTGTGATAGAGAGAGAGAAAGAAAGTCTGTGTGTGATAGAGAGTGAGAAAGAAAGTCTGTGTGTGATAGAGAGTGAGAAAGAAAGTCTGTGTGTGATAGAGAGAGAGAAAGAAAGTCTGTGTGTGATAGAGAGTGAGAAAGAAAGTCTGTGTGTGATAGAGAGTGAGAAAGAAAGTCTGTGTGTGATAGAGAGTGAGAAAGAAAGTCTGTGTGTGATAGAGAGAGAGAAAGAAAGTCTGTGTGTGATAGAGAGAGAGAGAGAGAGAGAGAGAGGAAAGCTATTTAGTCATTTGCCGTATCCTTCGATAATTGCTTTTCCAAGATGTGTTTTTATGAATGAAGCCGGTAACAGGCGGACTATATTTAATGACAAAAAACTTAAAGAAAACAGAATTGTTTTTTAACACTTTTATCTATGTGTTCTCCTATAAAATGGATTTGACACGATGTGAAAAAAAGCAAACTGTTGAAGATTTTAATATGAAAACACGATTAAAATTAGCAAACTACAAAACAATATTAGCGGAAATGTCTCGATTAAACCACCAGGTCGTTCGTTGAAATATTATTTCAATTCATTTCCTCCCTATCTATCTATCTATCTATCTATCTATCTATCTATCTATCTATCTATCTATCTATCTATCTATCTAAGGGAGCTTCCGTCTAAGATAGCTTCTATCTATCTATTTTTTTATCAATCTGAGATTCTGTCTAAGATAGCATGCATCTATCTATCTATCTATCTATCTATCTATCTATCTATCTAAGAAAGCTTCTGTCTAAGATAACATCTATCTATCTATCTATCTATCTATCTATCTAAGGGAGCATCTATCTATCTATCTATCTATCTATCTATCTATCTATCTATCTAACTATCTATCTATCTAAGGGAGCATCTATCTATCTATCTAACTATCTATCTATCTAAGGGAGCATTTATCTATCTATCTATCTATCTATCTAAGGGAGCTTCTATCTATTTATTTTTTTATCAATCTGAGCTTCTGTCTAAGATAGCATCTATCTATCTATCTATCTATCTATTTATCTAAAGGAGCTTCTATCTATCTATCTATCTATCTATCTATCTATCTATCTAAGAAAGCTTCTGTCTAAGATAACATCTATCTATCTATCTATCTATCTATCTATCTATCTATCTATCTAAGGGAGCTTCTGTCTAAGCTTCTATCTATCTAATAATCTAGCTATCTATCTCGCTATCTATCTATCTATCTATCTATCTATCTATCTATCTATCTATGGGAGCTTCTGTCTAAGATAGCTTATATCTGTCTATCTATCTCAGTATGTTGATATCTATTTATTGCCTCATATTAGATTGACGCTTTAATGCACAAATGCATGATACCAATCTACCACATAAGAGAAATGAGGTTTAAATCGAGGAGTGAAAGGCCTGGGAAGAAAAGAAAAGAAAGAAAAATCCGTTTCCTTGTGTCCGTGAACTCTGGAACTGAAATCCCAAAGTCAGTTCTACATTGTATACAACTTCATTCCAGCAATCCCAGCTACGGCACCAGATGACCCCCTGCCAATGATTATTTCTTGCCCTCACTTATAAACATATTCTGATACTTTGTGAAGGTGTTTCCTCAAAGAGAGGTGATTTTCCCCGATTCACCGCTCAACCTAAAGGGGTCTTTCCCCCATGGTGATTTTAATTGTTGGATACATTGTATGTATTCACCACCTTCAGTTAGCCGAGGAGGTATAAGTAATCTTTATAGACTTTATAGACTAGTGCGGACTACATGTAGACTGTATGCAATAAACTGCCAGGTGTA
>JBBBDQ010000950.1:1137500-1230000 GCA_037127315.1 Ascarosepion bandense
TCGTTTGAATCCGATTTTGCGGGTGTGCAATTTATTTTTTTTGTCTTTAGTTGGTTGATGGATTATATAGGATTTGTCGCCTATAAGTGTTACTGAGAAAGAAAAAATATAAAAAAGGAAAAAGAATAGAATTTATGGTGACAGAAAATGACATTGTATTTACATTTTTCTAGGTTGTAATTGACAAAAAAGAAAGAAGCCTGAAGAAAGTTCCATAGATGAGAAGTGTAACAAAAGAAACTGTTACAATAAAACCTATATATTGACACTATTCACATTCTTCGACTTGTTGTCTTAATCTTCGTTGCTATATTCATGGCGTTTCGGCCATTGTAAGCACCGACCGTTTTCAGATGACTGGAATTTCGAACTTAACCCTTTATTTCATCCACCGGAGTAGATCGTTCTAGTTCTACTAACTATGTCTCTTCCTGATGCCACAGTATCAGTTTTCTCCCTTTAACTCGATTCTTCAAATTTTTGTTCACCTCTGCTGTACTCACAAATCTTTGGGTCAATCAATGGATTCAACGACCGCTTTTATCCACTGTGCTATGTATCCTTAAGTGACTAAACCCAGAGTTGTAAGTTCAATACCTAACTACATCCGAAAGCACGATGACACGTGGAAGTAGAAAAGAACTACTCCGTTGGACGAAATAAAGTGTTCATTTCTAAATTTTAATGATCTGAAAAAGGCCAAAACGTACAAAGGCTAAAACGTCATGAATATGGCAACAAAGATGAAAAATGTAAATAGTGTAAGTAATTGTAATATCCAATCTCAGAAATATAGACAAATATAGAACTTTCGTTTACAACTAATAATTACAACAGTAAAATGATGAGACCTAAATACTAGTCTAGTCAGTGCCATACGTGATATACGCTTTGGATGATCAGGTCTCGAAAAAGAGATGACTGACTGGGCAGAATATTTTTCCGCAGTAGGTTGCAATTACATTCTGTGGTAGACTGGTTGCCAACCAAGGCTATAGAACCCAATCTGTTTTACTATTTAACCCATAGCTGGAGGGAAAAGTAATGGATTCATACCTTTCCTAAGCGTATTTGCGCATTGTACTCCGCTGAGATTCATTGACGTCAAGCTACATAAGAGGAAAGCTCATTAGAACAATTATGAAAATATTTGTCAAAATGACAAAGGGAATCTATGTTACAGTGGTGGGAGAATGATTGGAGCCGAGATGACAGATCGGAACCGATAGTGTTGCAGATTATTTATTGAATTGTTTTTTAAATCTAAAGATTAGATAGCAGAAAAACCAAATATGATATGGCAACAATATTTAAAACACAGGCGAATGGTAAACGCATAAGGTGCATCACATATTCGGGCATTAAATACCTTCTTAACACGATACAGTGAACCAGTTTTCTCAGCATCAGACGAAGCATTTCACTCAGTAAAATCATTCCATAAACAGAGAATCTGTCATGTGATCGATCCCGACTTGGCAGTCACTTTCTCACTGGCGCAATGTGGCTGCCATGTGTCACTTCTACAAATACTTTCACGGCTTCTACTCCGATGAACTTAGCTCTCTGGTTCCCCCCTATATATGAAGTTACTCAAGCCACAAGATTAGCAACAAGGTCCCACCCTTTTACTGTGAAACCAATAAAATGTAAACGCAAATTCTACTCCACAGCTTCTTTTCTCGCACTTCCCGACTGTGGAATTCACGTCCTTATTACTTGCAACCGCGACAGCTACAATCTCCAAGAATTTAAATGTAAAGTCAATAGTCATCTCTTATTTCACTAACCTTCATCCTCTCTCTTATGCTTCTTTCTCCACCCACTCCACTCTCATCAGTATTCTCATCCTTCTCTTACCCACTTCCTGACACCCCCTGTAACCTGTGGCTTTTTCTCATAACATTCCTCCTATGTAACCCCCTGCAAAACAGTGGCAGTAAAATGCCTTGCTTGAGGCGATATGATTATAAAAAAAATTATCTCCTATCTCTCTAACCTGCAGCCTGTCTCTCACACTCCCTTCTCCGTCCACTCCACTCTCATCAGTATTCTCATCCTTTTCTTACCCACTTCCTAACACCCCCTATAACCTGTCACTCTTTCTCATAATTTTCCTCCTATGTAAGACCTTGTAAAACAATGGCAGTAAAATGCCTTGCTTGGGGCGATATGATTATAAAAAAAAATGATCGTTAGGATGGGGGGGGTTCTTACATATCTTTATTGCTTACTAGACGAAACACTTAATTTTTTTTTTTTGTTTTCATCATTAATATATTTAATATTCAGCCGGACACCCAGAAACACTGAAAAGTTGAAAACAGTCTTTAATACATTTTTCGGGAAAAGAAAACATTTCTTTAAACGTCGAATCGACAATTTGTCTCCCTTCGTTGAAAATGAAGATGAATACGTTTTTATAGTAATATGTAAATAAATCTAATTTATATTCTTTCTATATTCTTTCTTGTAAAATTAATTACTTTTTGAGTACCGTAATATTTAGACTAAATGATATATCTAGGCTCCTCGGTTTAGTCTAATATGTTAACAAGTTTGTTCCTCACTAGGTGCCTCATACTTTCGGGCTTGTGCCACACGCAATCGGCGTTTAGAAAATCAAGAGCACCTCGGTGTGGTGTAATGGTTAGCAAGCTTGTCTTGTTAGAATCTATTACAACTGAGTGGTAAGTTCAATCCTCATTAGGTACTCATACTTTCGGCCTTGTGCCACATCTTAGCGGCACTTAGAAAATCAATTAAATGATATATTCTTTTTATATAATTCGGCTTTTTCTTTTTTTGTTGGAAGAAGTCGATGTGAAATTCGATAGACATTTCGACACTGTCAGTTGATGATAACGGAAAATTCTTTTTATTACAAATGGGTGCGGCCATCTTTCAAAAATATTCTGCAATCATAATTAGCTTTTAGAACGTAGAGAAACGTTACGGTTTCTGTCATTGCTTTGTTTCTCGTGTACTAATTAAATACAAAGGCAATAATACAGAAGACACCATTCATAACATTTTGTAAACACCCTACTACCTGTATATGTTTGAATACCGAATCAGAATTTAACAAGAAAAAATTATTACAAGTCAATGAGAGATAATAATACATCTTCTTAATGTTAGTCAGCAACGACAGAATAATATTAAAAAAAAGTTTCGTCTGAACTATAATGCAATCTTGTTCCGTGCACAGAAATAACTTGAGCAGAGAAGAAACATTTGCAATAATTACAAGCGGTGGTCGCTGATGCAGAACGGGAACTTTGTTCGCAAAGAGAAAGAATATGTCTTGGAAAAATGATTCCTTAACGAGCTGTTGAATGTTCAAATCACGAAGCCATTTATAGCGAACGGCTTGTCCTTGAACTTGGAAAATATCTTATCATTGTAAAACCACTTACGCTTTTATTCAATAGGATTATAATTAATACCATCAAAGGTTTGTATCGCTATTATTAACATTCTAAGAATTATTATCAAAATCGGGATTATTTCAGTTATTATTTTACTAGCAGTATAGCCCGGCGTTGCTCGGGTGTAATGAAAGCTTTAAAACTAATCCATGGTCCTGGAGCTCAAACTCTTTGGACGTTGGCACGAAAGACTAAAAAGCAATAGTTGTTTCCAGTTAAGGCGAAACCGTAGACTGAAAGAAAAATGAATGGATGGAAGTCAAATTTTGATTTCCTGGTATCGATATCAAATAAGTTTTTTCGTCGTAAACTGAATTTTGAAGGATAAATAAGTCCTCTGAGTAAATGGTATCATGGCTGAGACTAAGAACTACAATTATACCTACTTAGAGCCAAACCCGAAGCAAAAGCTAAAATAAAAGGGCTGAAAAAAATACAGACATACAGGCTGATAAACAGACAGACACACACAAACATCTTGCCTTTTATATATATATATATATTATCAATTTTCTGCACTATTGTAAGAACTGCAATCTTAAAACTTCTGAATATCATTTTTATGTCTTTGTCTATGAGTGTATCAAATTTGATCAAAATCGGACCACTCCTTCTATAACCCGATTTTTTCGATTATCGATTTTCCATATTTATCGGGGATACCTCGACATAAAACCTCGCTAAGAACACTCGCAGACGCTTATAGTACAACTGTGTAAATTTTCAAGAAAATCGGTTCAGCCGTTTCGGAGTCTATAGGTAACGGACACACACACACACACACACACACACACACACACACACACACACACAGAGGCAAAGTTCCATTTATAAATAAGTTTAGATCATTATAGGCACCGCTATTCAAACAACTTAAAACGATTACTTAGTTGCTTATTTTAGAGAATCAGTTTACTTATAATTATTGCCCGTAACGCAGGCAATAGTCAATGCGTTCTTTAAACAAAATAGCTGTAAATAATCAAAAGTGCCTTTTTTTATAGCCAACTCTCACTTATATACCATATTATTGCCAACTAAGACTGTTTGTTTAGATTTTCATAGAAAATAGCAGGGTAAACTTGGTTATGTAGCTTTCGTTGGTAAATAGTTTAAAAGAAAGAAACACTGAATTCAAACCAAGCAGTTGATTTCCCAATTGCTGCATAGATGTGGCACAAGGCCGAGTGTATGAGACACCCAGTGAGGAACGAACTCACTATTGAATTTTCATGATTGCTAACCAAAACACCACGTCGAGGTGTCCAAATCATTCTGGAGAGGGTCGGGCTCCGTCTTGACCAGAAAGCACCACTGCAGTGCGTGTGTTACCCCTACAACCGTAATGGCTTACGAGACTGGTGATCAAGACCGTGAATTAGCGAAGTAATCTTTCTAGGTATGCGGTTTATCGAAATAACTTCTATGTAATTAGCTGTGTGGATGTCTCGGCGTAGTGCAATGATTAGCAAGTTTGTCTTGCTTGAACCTATTATAACTGAGTAGTGAGTTCGATTCTCACTAGGTACCCAATCACTTCGGCCTTGTGCCACATCTAAACGGCGCTTAGAAAATTTTCTATGTAATTTGCTGCGTTGTTTTTTGTTTTTGTTTTTTTTTTGCAGAATTTAACATATGGTCATTGTTGTAGCAAAAAGACAAATTTTAACAGATTATCCCCCCCCCCACCGTTTTGATATTGACCTTTTTTAAAGTACAACATGAAGAGTTTTATTTTTCGGTATCGAAAATGAGGACAAAAATTGAAGTAGCGGAAATATGGTTCTACAGAAGGATGCTGCGGATATCGTGGACTGAGCATGCAAGCAACGATGAGTTGTTGGAAAGAATGGCAACGAAAAGGAAATTAATACTGAGCATCAGGAAGAAACAATTGAAGTTCCTGGGACATGCAATGAGGAAGGAAGGTTGGAGAACCTGATATTGACAGGCCAGATAAAAGGAAAAAGAGACAGAGGAAAGCAGCGGATAACATATTTGCAGGGCCTAATCAGGTGGATGACGAAACGAGGGTTGTGAGGTGTAACAAGAGCAAACATACTAAAAGCCACCAGGGATAGGGAGACGTGGAGAATCATGATTGCCCACATCCTGAAGGGACAGGGCACACAGGAGAAGAAGAAGATTCGTTGGAGGAAACGGATGTCTAATGAATTTACGTTGTTAGAACCAACGAATCAATATATTGCTGATGCTTCGAACTTTGGTCGCGACTATCATTCCAGAATTTTTAAAAAAATATTTTTAAAAATATATTATAATTTTCCTTAAAGTATTTAAGTGAAAATTTGATTTTGGGAGAAATTAACAAACTTACTCGGACTAAAATTAGAACTGACTCAGGAGAGGTCTCGAAAGCGACATAATTTTCTCTTATTCTACTCATTGTATCTTTATTCTATTTTCATAGTGTTTATTTAATCAAATTTAATGTGTTGCTAGAAATCTTTTTGTTTATGCTCAAGGGTATTAGACCGCACACACACACACACACACACACATATATATATATATATATATATATATATATATATAACTCCAATAACAACGAAAAACAAAACATGGAGTCTCTTTCCAAGCACTTTTGGAAGTTAAAAAACGAAATTAAAACACCTAAAGTCAAATGTAAAATCCTCAAACAAGCAAGAACAGCTAAATCAATAAAGGAACCATGTTTTCTTTGCAAGAAAAAATTGAAATCATTAAATACATAAATAGCGACAAGCTTTTAAACCAGAGGCATGAAACCACAGTAAACTGCAAACACATAAAAGAACTAACCTTGCAATCATGCTGAAAAATACTGCACAAGCCAAAACTATGACCCCCATCTAGATACGATAAACCTTTATAGTACTAACAACCTCTTATATCAAATTTTACCTATTACACACCATATACACAACTATAATCAAATCTATAGTTTTATAGAAAGAAGTAATTTCCTAAATTCAAAATTAAGGTTAAATATACAAAATTAGATTAATTATAAAACTGTGATAAAATACAAAAATATTCTATAGCTGTACAAATAAACATTAAAGATAGGACCAATCCCATCCTTTCCCTCCCTTTACACCTCCTTATTCCCCCCTCTAATAAAACCAAAGAATAAAGGCTAGCCAAGTGGTCATAAAACACACTTTCATGAATCAACTCCCCCCACTACCTACCCCACTTTCTTCAAAGTTTTAACGGACAATTTACAAGACTTATTCCCTTATCGCTAAACCCCACTAACATCCCGCACACAACTCCCAAATATAAGAAAAGAGGTCTTCCATTCCTTTCCACACCACCTGATGAGACATTGGAAGTCCAATGTCGAAACAAATGTACAATTTGTGGTGGATATATATAAAAAAAAGTTTGTACATGTTCTAAAATATAATTTATTAACAGTATAGCCCGACTTTGCTCGGGTGTAATGAAAGCTTTAAAATGAATCCATGGTCCTGGAGCTCAGACTCTTTGGACGTTGGCACGAAAGACTAAAAAGCAATAGTTGTTTCCAGTTAAAGCGAAACCGTAGACTGAAAGAAAAAGGAATGGATGTAAGTCAAATTTTGATTTCCTAGTATCGATATCAAATAAGTTTTTTTCATCGTAAACTGAATTTTGAAGACTAAATAAGTCCTCTGAGTAAATGGTATCATGGTTGAGACTAAGAACTACGATTATACCTAAAAGGACTGAAAAAAATACAGAAATACAGGCAAATAAACAGATACACACACAAACATCTTGCCTTTTATATATATATATTATCGATTTTCTGCAGTATTGTAAGAACTGCAACCTTGAAACTTCTGAATATCGTTTATTATGTCTTTGTCTATGAGTGTATCTAATTTGATTAAAATCGAACCACTCTTTCTATAACCCGATTTTTTCGATTATCGATTTTCGATATTTATCGGAGGTACTTCGACACAAAACCTAGCTAAGAACACTCGCAGACGCTTATAGTACAACTGTGTAAATTTTCAAGAAAATCGGTTCAGCCGTTTCGGAGTCTATAGGTAACGGACACACACACATACACACAGAGACACACATACACACACAGACAAAGTTCCATTTATAAATAAGTTTAGATTTAGATAATAAAAATATGCGTGTGTGTGTGTGTGTGTGTCTGTGTGTGTGTGTCTGTGTCTGTGTGCACGCGCGTATATATTTCGTCACAAATTGTGTTTTGCCCTCTTTTCCAGGAAGATCTTGTCTTCGCGGTTTCTACCAACAAATTATTCGCTTTCCTCTTAATAGCCACATAATCGGCAATGCGTGGTATATACTAACTAGGGAAAGGAAGGAAAGATAACCCAACACTTTGCTTTTAGTGATATTTACTCGTTTTTCTTCCACTTGTGACAAAAATCAACAGTAGCAAGACGAAGGAAAAACTATTAAAGAATTAACAATGACAATGTTTCATCTAAGACTATGACTGGTCACTTCGTCGTGGTGTAATGATTAGCAAGCTTGTCTCGCTAGATCAATTTACAACTGAGCAGTGAGTTTAATCCTCACTAGGTGCCCCATGTTTTCGGACTTTTGACACATCTGTGTTGCGCTTACAAAATCACTATCTAAGAATATGATACGTGAAAACCTCAGGCAAATTGGAAATATATCTAAAGTTGAATTTCTCTATATTTCTGAGATGATGTATTTACATGATTTATATTGTTCTGACTGTTGCCCTAATTTTTATTGTCATATTCACGACGTTTCAGCCGTTGTACGCTCCGACCTTCTTCAGGAGATTGGAATTCTGTCCTCAAGGACACATGACCCAGTGGATAAAAGCGGTCAATGATTTAACACAAAGAGTTGTGAGTTCAATACCTGGTGACAACGAACAAAAAACTAGAGACTCGAGTTAAATGGAGATAACTAAAATATCTGGAATCAGCATGACTCATGGAACGAGAACAATCTACCCCACTGATCGAAATAAGGGATTCGGTTCAAAATTCCAATCACCTGAAGAATTTTGGAGTTCCATTCTTCTCTTATCCTTTCTTCGACATCCCCTGTTTTTTTTTTGTTTTTTTTTTCTCTCACTGTAACCCCCCTGCGCAGCAGTGGCGACCCTGCTTTGCTTGGGATGATATGATTAAAAAAATAAATAAATAAACGTCGGGAATATGACAGTAAGATAAAAACAATTTGAACAATGTAAATAATCTAAAGATGGATCTGGGGTTTCCTTGGAACTTTCACCAGATAATAAATTCCTGTAAAACTTCCAAGAGCCCGCTAATCTGGAAGGAAAAGACTCCTTTTTGGACACCGTAATTTTACAGAAGAACTACTGTGTCGGTTCAAAACTTTAGTCACCTGAAGAAGGATGGAACATGAAACGGCTGAAACCTTCTATTTACTTGACACCCATTTTTTCTCTTATCCTTTCTTCGGCATACTTTTTTTTTCTAACCGTAACCCCCCCCCCCCTGCGCACCAGTAGTCTTGCTTAGGATGATTATTTTAAAAAAAATCAAAAACAGTCTTAATAACGTAAATAATCTAAAGGTGGATTTGGGGTTTCCTTGGAATTCACCAGATAATAATTCCTGTGCAACTTCTAACTAACAATCCGTTAATCTGGATTGAAAAGCCTCCTTTTTGCCACCGGAATTTTACAGAAGATTAAAAAGAACCATTGTATGTTAAAAACAAAGGTAAGTGACTTGGAGCTGAAAAGCATCAATAGTTTGAGCGACAATGAAACGTCAGGCACAAAATTAGTTGAAGCTGAGAACAATAAACGTTGTATGCGGCTAGCATTCAACTGAAATATTATTGATTTGCCTGGAAGACAAAACACCAGAAAGAAACCAAATTAACAGTGAGAAAAACGTTAGGGAATCAAACAAATGAGAGTCGCTTTCAGTTACAAATTCTGAATCATATTTTAAGCCGGTAAACAAACAAACCAAAATGATATAAAAGGAGCAAAAGCATTCTTGTTCTTTATGTGCCGTGTTCTTTCAGGACGTAGGCGATCATGGACTTCCACTTCTCCTTCTCCCTTGTCGCACTTAATATTTTTCCTCTTAGTATCTCTCCCAAACCTCACGCCACCATCTATTTGCTCAAGCTCATCAAATATGTCTCTGATTTCCTCTCTCTCTCGTTCCCTCTATCCGTCCTGTGAGTATTAGATTCTCCATACCTTTCATCCTCATTACGTGTCGCAGAGACTTCAGCTGTCTCTTTCTGATGATAAGTATAAATTTTCTTCTCGTCTACATCCTCTCCAACACCTTGTCGTTGCTCACGTGTTCGGTCCATGGTATCCTCAACATCCTTCTGTAGAACCTCTCCTTCATCCTTGAAGAGAGCGTCCAACATTCGCTGTCATACAGAAGAACAGATATCACATACCAGTCTAGCACTTTTTTTTTGTTTTTGTTTTGTTTCTAATGAGATTTTCCTATCTTTTAGTACTCTGCTTAGCTTTTAAAAAGCGTCTTTGGCCATGCCAATGCGTCTTCGGATCTCAGAGTCACACTTTCCATCCTCTGTCAGAATACTTCCCAGATACTTGAATTTCTTTACCAGTACGAATAACTTAAATACACTAACTCACGTGTACACATTACGTACGTACATTTATCTTCCTGGTACTTGGTGTAATGGTTCGAAAGCTTGTCTCGCTAAATAAATTACGACTACATAGTGAGTTTGATCCTCACTATGTGCCTCATACATTCGGCATTGTTCCAAATCTAAGATACGCTCAGAAAAATAACCATGAGCACCTCGATATAATGTTAGCAAACTTGTCTCGCTAGATCAATTACAACTGAATAGTGAGTACGGTTCTCACTAGGTGCCTCATACTTTCGGCCTTGTGCTACTTCTAAGCTAAGCTTAAAAATCACGACATATATTTCTTTTCTGGTTACATGCGCCTATGGGGACAGCGACTCCGACTGACACCAAATCGGTCGAGTTTCCCGGCCAAAAGCAAGTGGATGTGTCTAGCCACACTGATGAGCTGCGAAACAGGGTTGTATGTAGATGACTGATATATATATATATATATATAGTCATCCACAGACAGATCTGTTTCACAGCTCATCAGTACGGTTAGACATTTTGATTTTACTCGGGATTGAAACCCGACCGAATTGACGTCAGTCAGCTATTCTACCTCTGAGCTATGGGCGCTCTGTAGAGGGGGAGGGGCAGAGTTTTAGCGTGTGAATATACCATGTAAACATACGCTAGTAACTGAGAGTGTTCTAATTCATTTCTGAATGAACGATGCGTAGAAGCTAGAGTAGCTACTGTTTATTCAAAGTCTAACATTCTTCCATAGTGTGAGAGGGCGTGAGAGCGTAAATAGTCATCCGCAGTCAGATCTATTTCGCTTTATCACAGCTCATCAGTACAGTTAAACATCCGGTTGCTTTTACCCAGGATTGAAACCCATATATATATATATATATATATATATATATATATATATATATATGGGATAACGATATATAAATTCTTATATCTCAAACTCAGTTTTAGATTAAATATATATGATCAAGTGGGAAACGTTTTCGTGCAACGTGTTTCGTCTCATGGGACTTAATCGGATGAGGTCTGATTACTTTGAAGTAACAACACACCCGCACGAGGGAGAGACGCAAGAAATTTTAAATTTCGAAAAAAACAATTTTCTGCTTGTGTGACATTAAAAAACACAACCCATTAAACGCATTAGTTGACCGTAATTTTGACATAAAAATGCTACTCTAAAAAAGACGACAATGTCTAGAAATTACTTTCATCGCTAGTTCACCTATAGTAAATTTACGTCCAGGTTCTTTCGACTCTTCACCATTCTTGGCAAATCTGTTATTACAATGTAGGATAATTAATAACAAAGATGATGAAAACAAGAATAAATGAAATTTGGAAGATTAACCAGGTTGCGATGGATAAATTGTCGTCTAAATGACAAAACAAATGATAATGCTAGTGATATCCCATTTTAACAGTAAGAATGAAAATTAATAGAAAATGCACTGGAATTACTGAAATTTAATCTTTTATTTTAGGAATATACAAAAATATATTTCACTTTAAGACTTTTTTTTAATGCTGGTAAATCCACCAAATTCAAGACATATATTATTCTCCCCAACAATTCTATCGCAACGACAATCGAAAAGAATTCGTATAAACCCAACATAAAATATGTCACAACTACATCTAAAACAATAAAAGACTTATTGCAAAATTAAACAACAAGCCAAAACTTGAAGGATAAATTTCAATTATCACCTCAATGATTGCATAAAATAACACAGTGAAGAAAACTCGTAGTGTTTGAATAAATTATTTGAAAAAAAAAGAGAATATTTAAAAATAAAACAATACACAAACGCATTGGTTGTTTAACATAACCAGGCTGACCAAATAAACAAAATGCGACTCTAATTAAAAGAGAAAATAATTCACTAAGATCAAAATGTCTAGAAAGTACTTTAATCGCTGGTTCAGCTACATTAAATCTGCGTTGAAATTCTTACAATGTTTCACCATTCTTGTCAAATCTGTTATTACAATGTAGGATAATTAATAATAAAGATGATGAAAACAAGAATAAAAGAAAAAGAATCTGAATGAAATTTCGGAAGATCAAACAGGTTGCGATGGCTAAACTGCCGTCTAAATAACAAAAAAGAATGAAAATGACACTTCGGAAGATTAAACAGGTTGCGATGGCTAAACTGCCGTCTAAATGACAAAAAAGAATGAAAATGACACTTCGGAAGATCAAACAGGTTGCGATGGCTAAACTGCCGTCTAAATAACAAAAAAGAATGAAAATGACACTTCGGAAGATTAAACAGGTTGCGATGGCTAAACTGCCGTCTAAATGACAAAAACGAATGCTAGTGATATCCGATTTTAACAGAAAGAATGAAAATTAAAAGAAAATGCACTGAAATTAATGAAATTTAATCTTTTATTTTAGAAATATACAAAAATATATTTCACTTTAAGACGTGTTTTTCAAAAAAATGCAGGAGGCGCTGGTAAATCCACCAAATTCAAGACAGATATTATTCTCCCCAACAATTCTATCGCAACGACAATAGAAAAGAATTCGTGTAAACTCAACATATAATGTGTCACAACTACATTACCGGCCATAATTATTAGACCACCCTAGTTTCTTAAAAACTGATGTATTTCATACTATTTTTTAGTATTTATTGCCAAGTGAATAATTGTAAATGAAAATAGAATGGTTCTTTTGTTAATACTGCGCAATAACATCTGCATCAAATGAATTTATGAATATTTAATAATTGCCTATATTGCAATTTCATCAATGAAAGAATGAAGAAAATTTAGAGTGATTCGGACGAGTTCGTCTTTGCTTTTATGTTTTGTAACATTTTGCAAAGTAATGATAACAAAAGAACCATTCTATTTCCATTTACTAATAAATATTAAAAATAGTATGAAATACATAATTTTTTTAAAAAACTGGGGTGACCTAATAATCATGGCCGGTAGTGTATATCTAAAACAACAGAAGACTTATTGAAAAATTAAACAACAAGCCAAAACTTGAAGAATTAATTTACATTATCACCTCAATGATTGCATGAAATAACACAATGGAGAAATCACATGGTGTTTGAATAAATTATTTGAAAAAAAAAAGAATATTTAAAAATAAAACTATACCCCAAACGCATTGGTTGTTTAACATGACCAGGCTGACTATATTTTTGGCATAAAAATGCGACTCTAATAAAAAGATTGTCCTGGGACGACAATGTCTAGAAATTACTTTAATCGCTAATTCATCTAAAGTAAATTTACGTCCAGGTTCTTTCGACTTTTCACCATTCTTGGCAAATTTCTATTACCGCCATGAGGGCTATTTAAAAACAAAGAGAACAGAAGGAAAAATCATCTAAATGGAGTTGACTAGATTATAGACCCAAAACAAACCAGAATAAGGATTTTCAAAATTTTCAGCCTTTTTTTTTATTTATGCGCATGTGTAGTCACGTCAAAGTTAACAAACAAACCTAGTCTGATTCAGTCCTAAGGAATGAAACAAATGAGACGAAAACCTTTTGACATTTTGTCGAATAGATAGATAGATAGATAGATAGATAGATAATGAAGACTGATGTACATACGTATATATATATATATATATATATATATATATATATATATATATCCAAGTACTGTTGGAATAATATTCCTTGTCCAAAGAAACACTATTTTAAAAAAGTGCTCAATACAAAAGTAGAGCTAATAATATTATTTATTCATAAATTATATGTTACAATATCACTACAAAAGTAGCCATTTTGTTTCAACACTTTTGTGTCTTGTCAAGTGATGTGATGGTTCTTAAATGAAAGAACTATCACATCACTTGACAAGACACAAAAGTGTTGAAACAAAATGGCTACTTTTGTAGTGATATTGTAACATATCCATGTTACAATTTATGAATAAATTATATATATATATATATATATATATATATATAAAAGAATAGAATGACAGAGATAGATAGATAGATAGATAGATAGATAGATAGATAGATAGATAGATACGAACAGAATTGCATAGATAGATAGATAGATAGATAGATAGATAAGTACTTGTCACAAAGAACATGTCTCTATCTAAAGGATAAAAATCAGAATTTATATAAATTTGATTATTTTTAGTATCTTGTTTGCAACTCCACGATTCAGTTTGCGCATGCTCTAGCGTCAACACATATGATTAACCTTGGTCAGTTTAATTAAATTCTTGCGGTGTAACTTAATTATTGTTTTTGAAATGCATGTTTGCCAAGATACACACATAGCGCCAATGAAAATGAACGCTATAATTCCATTATATAATGATACGTTCGGACCAGTTACTCGTCTTTAGTTTTAACACCGTCTTTTCGAATTTATTAACTTTCTATTAATGTAGAATAGAAACCTTAATTTGGTCCGCAGTAAGCGGTTGCTCTCATTTATTTTACTTGTCCCGTCCCAAGCCTTTAAAAAAATTATTGTAAGAAATGGTTACTGACTAAATTTCTGGGATGAGGTGTTATGAGTTACACGCTGGCAGATATTTTAAGAATCATTTCACTCCAAGCAATGCAGGGGTGCGCAGGGGTTATATTGGGAGAATGAAAGAACGTACAGGGGATGTCAAAGAAAAGGTAAGAGATGGATTAGAATCAAGTAGATGAAAGTCTAAACTTTTGGAGATTGTCTGGACAGTCTCATCAAATAAGAAAGAGAGACTTGATGCGTACCCAAATGCGTACCCAAATGTAGTTACACAGAAAGATGGTGCGGATACTATGGACCGAACATGTGAGCAATGATGAGGTTTTGGTGAGGATGGAAACGAAAAGAAAATTAATACTTAGTATCAATAAAAAACAGCTAAAGTTCCTGGGACATGTAACGAGGAAAAGAGGCTTGCAGAATTTGATACTCAGAGGCCAGAGAGAGGGGAAGAGAGACAAGGGAAAGCAGCTCGTAGGTTTGAGCAAGTAAATAGTGGGGGTTTGGGTGGAGTAAGAGGAGAAGGCATGCTAAGGGCCACTGGGGATAGGGAGATATGGAAGAGACAGGGCACGTAAAAGTTATCAGGGAAGCAAGCAAATGGAATTGAATTCCAAAATGTGTGAGAAAAGAAACTATTAGAGTAGAAGAGGAGGTTATTTTTAACAATTTCGACGGTAAATGAGTGGGACCTAGATGCCAATCTAGTAGCACGAGTAAATACATTTGGTCGGAGCACCAGGGGAAAAAGTTCGTCAGAGCAGTTGCCATGAAAATACTTGCAGAAAAGACAGAGGGAAGCTATATCACGCCGATATGAAAGTGACTCAAGGCGGGCTGCCAGGTAAGGATCCTTTGCTTACGGCATATCGCGTTGAATACACCGGTTCTCTTCCGATCAACGTGAGCCTGGTCAATACTTAGATGGGTGACCGCTTGGGGAAGTCCAGGCGCTGTAAGCGTTCAGTGACGGATGTGTGTTGTGGTGCAGTGGATGTCGGCTTGGAAAGAGAAATCGGTGAGCCGAGTTCGAATTCCAGTTGAATACCCTGTATTCACTTAAGCACTGGTACCCTTGGGAAAGTTATTAATCCGTCACTTCCTTCCAGTTATGGATTAAATAACGGGATGGGGCCTGGAGGCAACCCATCCAGTGTTGGTGTCACAATAAAAACACCGTTGGTAGCCCTGGCGAAGCATCAAGTATTCAGCTATTTGACAAGATTATGAATTTCGCTCTAAACTGCGCCAGGGTTCCAAATGCACAGGGAATACTGGAGGAGTGTAGTGAGTTCTATCTCGGCCAAGACGACGACGAAGGATCATTTATATTGCAGACCCTCCTTTAGATTTTGGCGAGAACGTCAAGGACCCCTAGATTGATAGCAGGAGCACCGGACCAGATATAGCAACAGTATTCAATGCTCAGATGAATGTGTAAAATGGATTGTTATTGTCGTTTTGTTGTCGTCGGTTAAATCTTTCGTTTGTTGATTTGGAGACGGGGCAATCGCAAGGTCAAACGGATTTTCTAAGCGTCAATGTGGCAAAAGGGTGGAAATGTGCAGCACCCAGTGAGAATCAAACGCCGTATTCAGATTTAATTTTAATGCTTCCAAAACGAAGCTGCTATTTATTAACCATCACAGACAATCGTTCATTAGCATGGATCAGGTTAGTCTCTCTAAAAGCAAAACACTTCGCCTCCTCGGGTTAACTCTCACAACAGACGTCAAGTGGAATGACAATATAGAATCCATAGCTAAATCCGCTGCTAAGTAGGGCCAGGAAGTTTTTCCCGTCTGAAATCATCCTGCACATATATAAATCTACCATCCGTCCGTGTATTGAATAATGCTGCCATATCTGGTTGGGTGCTCCTGCTTTCCACCTAGAAGTCCTTGACAAAATCCAACGGAGAAACTGTAATCTGATCGATCCAAACTTGGCAGCTCAGATATTCACCTTCTTCCCTGTGTCTCTTCTACAAATACTTTCACGGCTTCTACTCCGATGAACTTAGCTCACTGGTGCCCCCTATGTATGAATTTACTCGAACCACAAGATTAGCAAGTAGGTCCCACCCTTTCGCTGTGAAACCAGTAAAATGTAAACGCCAATTCTACTCCAGTAGCTTCTTTTCTCGCACTTTCCGCCTGTGGAATTCCCTTTCGTTTACTAGCTACAATCTCCAAGAATTTATATGTAAAGTCAATAGTCATCTCCTATCTCACTGACATGCATCCTCTCTCTCATGCTCCTTTCTCCATCCACTCCACTCTCACCAGTATTCTCATCCTTCTCTTACCCACTTTCTGATACCCTCTATAAATTGTCACTCTTTCTCTTAACTTTCCTCCTATGTAACCCCAAGCGTACGAGTGGCAGTACACTGACTCCCATGGGGCGATATGATTATAAAAAAATTGTTCTAGCAAGAAAAACTTGTTAACTATTTCACCCTGTCGAAATAAATTACAGGACCGGAGAGTATGCACTCGAAATCTAAACGACGTGCGCAATCGGTTCGTCGTCGAATCCTGAAATTGAATTCACAAACTGGGCAAAATTTACAGCAGAATCTTGTGTCTTGACGACGTAACTACGTTTTGGAAAAACTACTGAATGAGAAGATAAGATTATTCGAAAAATTCAGAATTATAGAACAATTCGGTTACTGCTATTTAGTATGCTTCAGATAAACTAGTAATGGCTACATGAGTGTATTTAGGGGTTAAGAAAATTGTTTAGGGCCTCAGTCAGTTAAGTACTTGGGCGATCATGTCTATTCCGAGACATGACTGACTGTGTAGAAGATTTTTTCTGCAGTAGGTTGCCATTACTTTCTGCAGTAGACTGGTTGCCAACCAAGGCTATAGAATCGAATCTGTCTTGCTTTTTATCCCCTAGCTGGAAGAAGACGAACGGATTACTAGCTTTCTCAAGGGTATTTACCTGTAAGTGAATGCGACGAATTCATGTAGAAATCGAAATCGGTTCTCCGAGTTCTGAGCTGATATCTACTGACCCACAACGCACATCAGAATTTTGGGGCTACCTAAGTTGAAAGTCAACATTCGAGATCCTTGCTTCTATAAATATAAAACTTGGTCATCCTCATTCAATTAAATTAGTATCACATGAATATGAATTTGTCTAAAATGACTAAAACAGGAAACTTATTTTATTTTCTCTCAGTTTTATCTGGGAGCAGAGAATATCTGATATTAAATCCAAAGAAATATATTCATGTAGCCAAAAGACGAAAGCGAGTTGTAGGTTTCAAAGTTAAAATTTTGGGTTTTCGATTAGGTGGTCATTATAAATACTGATTACATTAAAGTGACTTGTTTCAGAAATAAATTTTGTTAGGAATCTTTCAACAAATCTATCTAATCTAAACTTATTTATAAATGGAACTTTGTGTGTGTGTGTCTGTCTGTGTGTGTGTCTGTTACTTATAGACTCCGAAACGGCTGAACCGATTTTCTTGAAAATTTACACAGTTGTACTATAAGCGACTGCGAGTGTTCTTAGCTAGGTTTTGTGTCGAGGTACCCCCGATAAATATCGAAAATCGATAATCGAAAAAATCGGGTTATAGAAGTATTAGTCCGATTTTAATCAAATTTGATACACTCATAGACAAAGACATCAAAAACGATAATCAGAAGTTTCAAGGTTGCAGTTCTTACAATAGTGCAGAAAATCGATAATATATATATATATATAAGCTTTCATTACACCCGTGCAACGCCGGGCTATACTGCTAGTTTTAAGTATAATTTTCGTCCCAATAGATTAAACGTTATTAAATATTTTACATATTTGGTCCCGATAGATTCCGCAGCAAGAAGATTTTAAAATTTCAATAAATATCATACAGAAAAAATAAAATAGCTTTCTGTGTATTTGTTTGGTTGATTGATATGTTTTATACGGTTTATCAACACCTTTTATGTTATTTAAAGCCAAGTAATTTTTTTTTTTTTTTTGTAGATAATAATGGTTTAGTGATACAAGTTTTAGTAATTAACCCATAGCTGGGGGGAGAAGAAGTGTAATCATACCTCATATTTGTGCTTAAGTGAATATGAGGAATCCAACAGGAATTGGAACTCGGTTCTCCGATTAACTATTATAGGCCATTATCCATTACATCACCCCCACACCCAAGACCTAATAATTCGAATCAATACTTGGTAATCCCAAGTGGTCACTCATCTAAGTACTGCCCTGGCTTGAAGTGGCTTAACCTCGGTAAAATACAAGAATCGGTGTTTTAACGTTAGAAATAACGTTATAATGGCTTGATCATTATAACGTTATATACTGCCGCTGGATCTGGACAGACAGCTAGCAACACGTATATATAAAAATATAATCTTATTTTTTATTCTTCGTCGGTGACGCTTGTAAAGAGCAGAAGAGCAGCCGGAGAGAGTCGCACACACGAAGGAACCGTCGGGAGTCGGAAGCCAGGGGGGATCTGTCGTTTCAGGAAAAAATTCTAAACTTTATATAGTCTTAAAACTCTCACCTATTTTTATTTTTTCGGGTTGTCGCTTTCTTGACATCATCCACGACCGGATGTATCTGTAAACCACCCTTGTCTTTTGTTGACCTCATGTACGGCCGGATGGACTTGTCAATTACCTCGCCGTTTAAAGTCATATATTACACGTGATATGGCCGTAATCCCTGCTTATTTGTGTACACAATAGCAGAAAGGAATAATTTATTAGCAATTGCAATTACTTGAATTAATTTCTCACTTGGACTTTCGTTTACGCATTTTCCCGTTTGTTTATTCATTGAAAACTAACCGGTTCACTCTGTTATTTATTTCCAGATCACAAACTATTTCCGACATCACTTATACATGTCCTTGAACCAATCTTATGGAGAAGACGACCGTGAAACACATGCATGGGACTGTATGCAACAAACGGTGAGTTCATTTTCATATTTTATTCCAACATTTCACGTCAATTAGTCTGGTTTTACTAATGGCCTATTAGTCAGTTAGTTAAGTGCCATACTAGGCAGAAGTCAGTCAGATTATCCTGCAGTAGGATGCTTTTTCATTCTGTGGTAGACTGGTTGCCAGCCAAGGCTATAGAACCCAATCTGTCCTATTATTGAACCCATAACTGGAGTGAAGAGACGGATTAATACCTTTCCCAAGGGTATTTGTCCGAAAGTGAATGAAAGAAATTCAACTTCTTGTGGATTCTTGTTGAGAAACCACACAAAATAATAAATATCAAAAACAGATAGGGAGATAGAAAATGTAAGTTATATTGAATAAAAATATACAAACTGGAACACGTGTTAGTCAATTCAGGAATACTAGGAATACTATTAGTAGAATCAATATATACAGTCTTGTAGTGAAGCAGTATGTCCGGGTAATAAGTCTATATCCAGAACAACTCCAACTTACTATGCACCAACTTACTGACCATCTAAGCGACTCTACAACTGTACAACTACTTTGCAACTGCTAATACTACTTCTGTTCTCTGTATAGGCAGGATTATATGTACACATCAGGCGAGTCCATTCTTATGTGTAAAAAGGGGTGATCCCAACACAGCTGGAATTTCAACTCGGCACCCCGATTTGTCATTCCGAGTTGATATCCACTGGACTACACACTATTGAAAGAATGAAAACAAAATCACTTATGTGTTTGCGAGACATTTATTTTTACTTTTCATTCATTTCTTCTCGCTGTTTTGTCCAACGTTAGATTCCATTTTGATTTTTCAGTCGATTTCCAATTCTTAAGATATCGCTGTCGAATTTGAAACTCGTGTGCTTATAATAAAAAATAACGTCATATTTGTCCATGAATAATGATACGTGATAAAAATTTAAATAACTACATTAGAAATCAGAATTGTTTTAAAAACAATACGAAAATAAACAATGACTAAAATAACTGTCATGTTTATAATTGTCATCTATGTTAGTAGGTTAATGAATGTCATGCATATAACAGATAAAACAATTTTCATATCTGTATATACATACGTTTCTATCAACTTTCCTATCATGTATACCCTCGATTATTTTAATCAGAAATTGCTAAGGTCTAGATTGAGAATAGCTTATGAAAAAGGATATAACATTATGAAGTTAAATCGTTTAAAGGCCTCCGACGAAGGCTCTTAAACACAATGACAAAACATTTTTATGTATTTTTTTTAATCATTTCACCCCGAGCAAGGCGGAAATGCCACTGATGTGCAGGGGGCTACATGACTGTAAAAAGATTAATTAGAAAAGAGTGAGGCGTACAAACTGGTTAGAAAGGAGCAATAGAAAGCTGAGAAAGCAGGTGCAATGACAGATGCATAGGTGGAGAGAAAGAGAAGGTTATACGGGGGTGGGGAGAGAGCTAGAGTCCAGTGGTTAGTAGATGAGTATTGACTTTGCATTTAAATTTCTGGAGGTTGTAGCCATCAGGAAAGCAAGAATATGGGAGCGAGTTCCACAGGCGGGAAGTGCGAGAGAAGAAGCTGCAGGAGTAGAATTGTCGTCTGCATTTGGCTAAACAGACTGTGAATGGGTGGGACCTAGTTGCCAGTCTGGTTGCACGAGTAAACACCTGTTGAGGAGGCACCAGTGACTTAAAATGTATATATTAATAATTAGTCGCAAATAAATAAATAAGGCGAGATTACTCTGTAATTAGACAAACGCTTACTGCATAAAAATTTGGAATTAGTTTTATGTGTACTACTACTTCCTAATCAGCAGGAAATTAGTTTGTTAAGTGATTTTTGAGCACATATGCTTAGAATTTAGAAAAAGAATGCTTTTTTCTTAAAAAGTGTAAACATTCTAGGTGGAAGTGAAAAACTAGAACAAAAATAAAATAATAATATTTTATTGATAATAATAAAAGATTAATAACAAATAATCTAAACTTATTTATAAATGGAACTCTGTGTGTGTGTGTGTGTGTGTGTGTGTGTGTGTGTGTGTGTGTGTGTGTGTGTGTGTGTCCGTTACTTATAGAATCCGAAACGGCTGAACCGATTTTCTTGAAAATTTACACAGTTGTACTATAAGCGTCTGCGAGTGTTCTTAGCTAGGTTTTGTGTCGAGGTACCCCCGATAAATATCGAAAATCGATAATCGAAAAAATCGGGTTATAGAAGGAGTGGTCCGATTTTAATCAAATTTGATATACTCATAGACAAAGACATAAGAAACGATATTCAGCAAAGTTGCAGTTCTTACAATAGTGCAGAAAATCGATAATATATAAACATATATAATTCGATACCAAGAAATCAAAATTTGACTGACATCCATTCATTTTTCTTTCTGTCTATGGTTTCGCTTTAGCTGAAAACAACTATTGCTTCTTAGTCTTTCGTCTTCAACGTCCAAAGAGTCTGAGCTCCAGGACCATGGATTAGTTTTAAAGCTTTCATTACACCCGAACAACGCCGGGCTATACTGCTAGTCAGTTTCTAAAAGTAACAATAGCACTAATAATAACAGAAATAGTAAGAATATTCTACCAATGGATAAAAAATAAGACAATTTTTTACATACACAATAATAATAAACTAGCAAAAAGAAAAATAATAGTATATTTATTATTTTTTCTTTTGCTATTTTATTAGTATAATTTATTATTATTAGTAGTATAATTTATTATTTTTATTAGTATAATTTATTATTATTAGTAGTATAATTTATAGAAAAATAATAAAATACTAAAGAAAAATTTTAATTTCAAAACAATAATATTATCTAATAAAAATGATAATAATAATACAATATTGTTAAACTCATAAAAGATTAAACATTTATCCATAAATATTAACAAATAATCTATGGATATAAAAGGCAAGATTTTTGTGTGTGTGTGTGTGTGTGTGTGTGTGTGTGTGTGTGTGTGTGTGTGTGTGTGTGTGTGTGTGTGTGTGTGTGAGTGTATGTATGTCCTTTATAAAAATCCACAATTTTTATCCGATTCTCACCAAACTTCACACAAATATTCTTTAGGTTTCCGGTCAGGCTACCTATTTTTTCCGATTTCCTAGATATCGGAAATCGATACCCCGATATCCGATCAGGTCTGATCGAGATCAGAATTTCAGCAGTTTTATCGTGGTTCTTGCTGTAAAATTTACTCTAACTTGGTAAAATTATAGTTTTTAGTCTCAAACATTAGAAGATCTCAGACGACTCATTTTCCCCTATATCGGAAATCGATACTCTCGATATTCTATCGAATCTGTTCAAAAACCGATATTCAGTCATCAATATAGCTCATTTTCTCAGATTATACTCTCGATGGGCATAAGTTTTCATGGACTTAGGTTCGTTTATCCTTGGATGACTTATTTGACTCCGATATGGAAATCTATACCCCGATATCCTATCGGTTCTGATCAAAATCGGGTTTTCAGCCCTTTTATTTTGGTTTGTGCTTCGGGTTTTGCTTTAAGTAGGTAGTTCTTAGTTTCAGCCATGATACCATTTACTCAGAGTACTTATTTAGCCTTCAAAATTCAGTTTGCGACGTAAAACTTATTTGACATCGATACCGGAAATCAAAATTTGACTTACATCCATTCATTTTAGTAAGTTCTACGGATTCGTGATCAACCTTTCAACAACCTACGTTTTTTGTGCCAACGTCCAAAGAGTCTGAGCTCCAAGACCATGGATTAGTTTTAAAGCTTTCATTACACCAGAGCAACCCCGGGCTATACAGCTAGTCAATTAATAAACCAATAATAATAACAATAACAGAAATAGTAAAAATTACAAAAAAGAAAATAATAGCAAAATAAAACAATAGCAAATAAAAATAAAATATTAATAAAAATAATAATTTTTTAAACAAAAATGAAAAATAATATGATATAATAACAAATAATAACAAGATAAAAAGAATATTAATATTTCTGTATTAATAATAATAATTATACAGAAAATAATGAAAATCATAACATAAAGATGTCTTTATTTTATGAATTAATATATACAAGTATTTACAAATAAGGATATTTCTATATAATGATATCAGCTCGGAACGAGAAATCGGAGAGCCGAGTTCGAATTTTAATTGACATTCACATATACGCAAATACCCTTGGGAAAGGTATGAATCCGTCGCTTCTCCCTCCAAATATGGTTAAATAGCAGAACAGGTTGGGTTCTATAGCCTTTGCAGGCAACCAGTCTACCGCAGGAAGTAATACCAACCTACTGCGGGTAAATCTTCTCTTCTGTCCGTCATGTCTCTTTCGAGACATTATCGCCCAATCGTGTATCACGTAAGGTACTTAACTGGCTGATATTTCTACATAAAAATATGAGATAAAAATACATTTGTTTGAAATAAAGGTTTCAGTATTTCATTTTTGTTATGACCGAAGGGCCATAGAAAGATAACACGGACTCGGATATAAGGTTGAATAGTATATTCTCGGAAAACGTAGTACAAAGGTAAACGTGGACTGGAGAGTACTTTCTCTCGCAGCCATCCTCATTCATTCACTAACACCGAGGCTACTACTCAGTGACTCCTCAGTGTCTGTGTATCCCCCTCACTCAGAGTTCGTAGCCATCTTATAAAGGTATGGAAGAGTTCATTTGTAGGTAAGTCTCCACAATAAATTTTAATTTTATGCAGTTTCTTTTGCTTTTTATTTGTTGATAGGGTTTATTTTCAGCTGTTGTAATCCAAAAAAGGAATCAACAAAAATGCATTGAAATATTTTTACAAAATAAAGACACGATTATTTCACGTGTTTCTTTTCAGGTGGCATTTACAAAAGATTCCATTGTTTTCACTTTTAGTAATGACTAGCAGTATAACCCGGCGTTGCTCGGGTGTAATGAAAGCTTTAAATCTAATCTATAGTTCCGGAGCTCAGACTCAGCCTATAAACTATTTGTGTGAAGTTTGGTGAAAATCGGATAAAAATTGTGGATTTATATAAAGGACATACAGACAGATAAACAGACACACACACACACAAACATCTTGCCTTTTATATATATTATCGATTTTCTGTACTATTGTAAGAATTGCAACCTTGTAACTTCTGAATATCGTTTCTTATCTCTTTGTCTATGAGTGTATCAAATTTGATTAAAATTGGACCACTCCTTCTATAATCCGATTTTTTCGATTATCGATTTTCGATATTTATTGGAGGTACCTCGACATTAAACCTAGCTAAGAACACTCGCAGACGCTTATAGTACGACTGTGTAAATTTTCAAGAAAATCGGTTCATCCGTTTCGGACACACACACACACACAGAGACAAAGTTCCATTTATAAATAAGTTTAGATATTTCTTTTTCAATTTTTGCACACAAAAACGTAGTAAAAACTGATCACTGTTTTTTTTCTTTAATTTAATAGAATTGTACAAGTAAAATTCCTGCTACGATATGTCGCTCTTGTTATGTTAAGCTAATAAACTACTGTAGAGGACGGAACGTCCATTACTAATTTATATTAATAACTTTTTTTTTTTTAATCATTTCACCCCGAGCAAGGCAGAAACGCCACTGATGTGCAGGGGGTTACATAAATGTAAAAAGATTAATTAGAAAAGAGTGAGGAGTACCAGTTGCCAGTCTGTTGAGGAGGCATCAGTGACTTAAGCTCATCCGAGCAGAAGCCATGAAAGTATTTATAGAAGAGACAGAGGGAGGCCACATTTCAACGATGGGAAAGTGGCTGCAGTCGAGTCGCCAGATCAGTACCTATCACATTACAGACTCTCCTTTGGAGCTTGTCAAGAACACTGAGGAGAACGGCAGGGGCACCTGACCATAAATGGCAGCAGTACTCCATGCACGGACGGATGGCTGACTTGTATATATGCAGGATGGATTCAGGTGGAAAAAACATCCTGGATCGACATAGTGACCTAATCTTCTTAGCAGTAGATTTTGCTATGGATTCAATATAGTGGGAAAAGGCGAAAGTAACCAGAACAACAATATATTAACAAAGGTTATATAGAGTTGAAAGCATGCAAATCAAATAAGGAAAGAAAAGTTCTTTTCCTTTGTCTGGAGAGAAACGTAAATGTTCGATAGAAGGTTAAACTGAATAAAGTTCAGTTTGAATAAAGTTAATGTACATACTGTTAATGTCTGTTTCCAATGTTTTTTTGTTTTTTTTAGCGTTGTGTGTGCATGCTGGTGAGAAATGAAAATACCCGCAATTAGTGCGCGTGTGTATGTGTGAGTTAGGTAATAAACATGTCTGCTCTTGACTGGGACGGAACCCCTAACTGCTGGAACACGTAACGCTTCCGGTTTATATCGGCATGCGGTTAGCGCGGGAAAACTAGCGTTATCACGTGAACGCTGAATGACCATATGTGTGTGGGTGTGAATGTATCAAACCCTACACCATTACGTCCATTAACAGAAATCGGACTATTATCGTATAGATTATTTCTCTTACCGATAAACAAACAGTAACATAGATACTGACATCCAGGAACAAACTAGAACGAATATTTTTTTTTACCAAAGATTTCTCTGCATCATACTTAACATTCCCGAAGACAACTAGTGAACCGATATCACAAAAGACACCCATGTTGAGTGGGGAAGTAACTTTTCTATACAGGAAACTAATTACTGGCATATGGATCAGAAGAACGGCACAGAAGAAAAAAAGTGGATGCCTTTAAAATGGGGTCCCTTATTCCTCTTTTCTACATCGTCTCTTACAGTCTTCGTTGATCAGCCATGTTTTTGTTAGATCGAAATCTAATGCATAGATTAGCTTGAGATGCGAAAAAGACATAAAATCGAGATGCATTCTTTTTATTATATAATTCTTTTTATCTTTCTTTTGATTTCTCTCTCTCTCTCTCTCTCTCTCTCTCTCTCTCTCTCTCTACTCTCTCTCTCTCTCTCTATCTCTCTCTCTCTCTCTCTCTCTCTCTCTCTCACTCTCTCTCACTCTCTCTTTCTCACTCTCTCTCTCTCTACTCTCTCTCACTCTCTCTCACTCTCTCTCTCTCTCTCTCTCTCTCTCTCTCTCTCTCTCTCTCTCTCTCTCTCTCTATCTCTCTCTCAGTCTCTCTCTCACTCTCTCTCTCTCTATCTCTCTCTCTCACTCTCTCTCTCTCTCTCTCTCACTCTCTAACCATCTATATATTTATCAAATATATATATATAGCGGCTTTTAGTTCATGTGATTTTCTTCCAATTTTTTGCTCATTTTCTCTCTCTCTCTCTCTCTCTCACTCTCTCTCACTCTCTAACCATCTATATATTTATCAAATATATATATATATATAGCGGCTTTCAGTTCATGTGATTTTCTTCCAATTTTTTGCTCATTTTCTCTCTCTCTCTCTCTCTCTCTCTCTCTCTCTCTCTCTCTCTTTGCCAAATCTGCCGCTCTGAAAGTCGGCTCTCTGTGCAGGGCGCTGAAGTTTTTCCCGCCTGAATCTATCCTGCACATATACAAATCTACCATCCGCCTGTGTATTGAATACTGCTGCCATATCTAGTTGGGTGCCCCTGCTACTCTCCTTGGGCTTCTTGACAAAATACAAAGGATAATCTGTAACGTGGTTGATACTGACTTGGCAAACCGGCTGTAACCACTCTCTCACCGGCGTGATGTGGCTTCCCTGTGCCTCTTCTACAAGTACTTTCATGGCTTCTGCTCCGATGAACTTAGATCACTGATGCCGCCTAATCACGAATTTGCACGAGATACTAGATTAGCAACTAGGCCCCACCCTTTTACAATTAAACAGATAAGATGTAACCGCAATTTCTACTCCAACAGCTTCTTTTCTCGCGCTTCCCGCCTGTGGAATTCCCTTCCACATGTCTGCTTTCCCGACAGCTACAATCTCCAGGTGTTTAAATGTAGGGTCAATAGACACCTCCTATCACGCTAACTTCCAATTATTTGCAGAAAACTCTCATCTACCCAACCCTCATTCTCGGTATCCTTACCTGCCTATCACCCACCCTCTGACATTTCCTATATTTAACCATCCTTTCTCCACTCTATGTAGCCCCCTGCGCAGTAGTGGCAGTGAAATGCCTTGCTCGGGGTGAAACGCATATATATATATATATATTGAATATACCCGCTTACTTTTGTTTTGCCAAACTTTGAATTAAGCCAGTATATGTTCTTTAACTTGACTGAGTATCAGTCAAATTTAAAGGTTCACAGATACACTGTATTCGAATATCTAAACTTATTTATAAACGGAACTTCGTGTGTGTGTGTCTGTGTGTGTGTGTCCGTTACCTATAGACACCAAAACGGCTGAACCGATTTTCTTGAAAACTTACACAGTTGTACTATAAGCGTCTGCGAGTGTTCTTAGCAAATTTTTATGTCGATGTAACCCCGATAAATATCGAAAATCGATAATCGAAAAAATCGGGTTATAGAAAGAGTGGTTCGATTTTAATCAAATTTGATACGCTCATAGACAAAGACATAAGAAACAATATTCAGAAGTTTCAAGGTTGCAGTTCTTACAATAGGGCAGAAAATTTGATATCGATGCCAGGAAATCAAAATTTGACTGACATCCATTAATTTTTCTTTCAGTCTACGGTTTCGCTTTAACTGGAAACAACTATTGCTTTTTAGTGTTTCGTGCCAACATCCAAAGAGTCTGAGCTCCAGGACCATAGATTAGTTTTAAAGCTTTCATTACACCCGAGCAACGCCGGGCTATACGGCTAGTAATTTATATGTGTGTGTGTGTGTGTGTGTGTGTGTGTGTGTGTGTGTGTGTGTGTGTGTGTTATGCATATACAAACAATGTAACGTTTGTTAGCGGGACAAATAAGATGGCCAAATCTAAATTACACTCGATTTTGTGTCGTTCCATTCATAACATTAACGTTCTTGGAAAAGGCACAAATCCATCTTTTTGCACCCATGGGTTAAATCAATTTTTATACAAATACCAAAGTGAGCGTCTTACCAATAGTTATTTGTGATCACCCTTACTCGACTTCTTACCGAGAACTGAGAATCAAATGAGTGCCGTATGCATAACTCCCTTTCTTGACTCCAATAAGGCAAGCGGAGGTAACGGAATCCCAGTCGTCTTTCTGAAGAAATGTGCCCCTGAACTCTCCCCAGTACTCTCGAAACTCTACAACTACTGCCTCTCTACTTCTTGCTTGCTGGAAGATCTCCTCTGTGGTTCCTGTCTTTAAGATCTCTGGAGAACTCGCAGACCCCTCTAATTATCAGCCTCCTACCGATTCTTGGCAAAATGTTCGTGTCTATTATCAATACTGAAGTGGTTCAACATCTCATAGTCCATAGCCTATTCTCCGACAAACAATATGGCTTTTGCTTCGTCGGGTCAACTGCTGATATGCTAACGATCATCATCGAATAAATATACCAGGCTTTCGATAAGAACAGTAAAGCTTGAGCTGTTGCCCTGGATATTTCCAAAGCATTTGACAGAGTTTGGCACGCTGGTCTTCTGCGCAAGCTACAGGGTTATAGCACAACTGAACACTTGTTCGATTTAATGTTCCTATTAAATCGCGTAATGAAGGTTGTACTGAACGGGCATGATTCAATGACTTATCATACGAACACGGGTGTCCCTCCAGACTCAATCTTAGGTCCTACGTTTTTTCTGATCTTCACCAACGATCTTCCAGATGTAATCAGATCCCAAATAGTTATCTACGCTAACGACAGCGCCATTTACTCCAGCCTCAATAAAATATCTGCCAAAGCAAACCTCTTGAAAAAGACCTCCAGTCTGTGTTGGACTGGGGTAAGAAACTAGCTACGTAAAATGTAATGCCTCCAAAATGAAGCTACTATACTTTAACCACCATATATAATCTCTCCTACCTCCCATAAGCATGGATCACGCTAGTCTCCTTGAAAGCAATACATTGTGGCTCCTCGGCCTCACTCTCTAAGTCGGTAGAAGTAGAACGACTACATTGAATTAATAGCTACATCTGCTTCTAGGAAGGTCGGGTCACTGTATCAGGTCAGGAAGTTTTTCTCGTCAGAATCCATCTTGGACATATACAAACTAACATTCGTCCGTACATTGAATACTTTTGTCATATCTGGTCGGGGGACACTGCTTTCATCTCGGGGTTCTCGACAAAATTCAAAGGATGTAATCGTTCTGGTAGCTCGACTCCAGTCACGTTCTCACTGACGGGATGTGGCTTCTGGCTGTCTCTTCTACAAATATGTTCATGGCTTCTGCTCCGACGAAATAGCTCCTTGGTGCCCCCTCTACACAAATTCGCTCGAGTTACTAGACTAGCAGCTATGTGTCACCCTTTTACCGTCAAAAGAGTCAAATGTAACCGTCGCTTCTACTCCTCTGTTTCTTTCCTCGCACTTCCTGCCTGTGGAATGCCCTTCCATATACTTGCTTCCTTGATAGCTACAATCTCCAAGAGTTTAAGTGCAATGTCAATTGCCATCTTTTATCTCCTTGATTCCCATCTTTCTCTTATCCTTTCCCGACACACCCTGTATCTCGTTCTTCCTTTTTGCTCTACCCTTATGTAACTCTCCTCACATTAGTATTACCATCCTTTTATTACCCATTCTCTGATACCCGATGTAACTTGTTCCTCTTTTTTTCGCTCTCCTCTCACCTAGCCCCCTTCACACCAGTGGTAGTGATTGATCATTAGTAGTGTAATTTTAGTCTACTGCTTAATATAGTAAAATACCAGTTACACAAAAAGTGGCAGAAATTTGATTAGAAATTTTAGTGCTTTTTTGCACATTGGAAAGCCTAGATATCTTCCTAAATTAAACATTTTAAATAATTAAATTAAATTAAATTAAAATTTACTAGACTGGAGTGGTTAGGAAAAAAGTGAATTTTAATTATAATATTTAAACATCGACCACACAAATAACAAGAAATACCCGAAATGATAAAATCAGTGGTGGTACGAATGTAAATTGACCACCCAAATAAAAGCATCGACTGAATTACAATAGTAGACATACGTATATCTTGTCTTCTTTTTATGATCCTCACAAAGAAACCTACTTGATCACATGATCCAGAATTGAAAATAACTAAATTTCATTTGTCTTGAAAAGAAATGGTAAAAGATCCTTGTGGCATCGAGATGAAGCACCATTTCTTTCTTCTTTCCCTCCCGTTCCTTCTCTTTACTCTCTCTTTCTTCCAGTCTCCATTTTTTCTCTCGTCACTCACTCATTTCTTTTCTTATTGTTTTTGTCCGTCTCATTTTGTCCTCTTTTTTCTAGATTTTTCTCTTACTCCCTTTTTACCTCTTTGCCTTCTTCTTTTATTCTCTCTTGCTCTTTACCTGGTATCACTCCTTTCTCTATCGACATTACACCATTCTCCAGTTATCTCCCTTGATTTCTTTACTCTTTCATTTCTCCTAGTCTTTTTATTAAACGACCTCCTCTCTCTCTCTCTCTCTCTCTCTCTCTCTCTCTCTCTCTCTCTCTCTCTCTCTCTTTCTGAATTTATCACTTTGTCTTGTTTTCGGTGTTCACGTATCATTGTTCTTTCCACTTTTCTCAAGTGTAAGTCTTCCGTGGTCGAGCAGTCTAAGATGCATAAGATCAATTGATGGTTTTCCTAGGGGACACAGGATCGAATCTTGCCAGAGCATGCATATTTTTCTAATAAGATTTCTTGATTATTCAAACCGATAGATATAAATAAATATACTGTTTAATTATAATATATCGACTCAAATTCGAGTATCCATTAAAAATAATGTTTAAACAAATAAATTAAAAATATGTCGGAGGAGTTAATCTATTTCGTAAATAAATTCTTCCTTTTTACTCGGCCCTCTGTCTTGTTTCCTAAACTTTAAGGAAGAATCTTTATTGGAAAAAAGAACCAGAAACATTCTCACTTCAGTATTATAATTATTTTATTGAATGCAACAATCAACACGCAGCTGTTTTGCTAACAGAAAAACAATATTGTTTCGCATAAACAAAATGACTGAAGTGAGTTAAAAAAAAAAAAAAAGAAAAGCAAAAAACAATTCAGTATACGAAATGCTGAAAAGTTCTCGGAACAACTTCCTTCATAAAATATACACTACCGGCCATAATTATTAGGCTACCACAGTGTTTAAAAAAAAAAGATGTATTTCATAATATTTTTTAGTATTTATTGCCAAGTGAATAATTGCAAATGAAAATAGAATGGTTCTTTTATTACTACTGCACAATAACATGTGCATCAAATGAATTTATAAATATTTAATAATTACCTATATTGCAGTTTCATCAATGAAAGAATGAAGAAAATTTAGTGTGATTCGGACAAGTTCATCTTTGCTTCCTTACCTTGTAAAATTTTGCACCTGGCAATAAGTACATAATTTCTTTTAAAAAACTGGGGTAGCCTAATAACTATGGCCAGTAGTGTATATATATATATATATATATATATATATATAGCAAATCTACAGTGTGCGATGAATAAATTGTTGCTATTTGCCTTGTAACATTTTGCAAAGTAATAATAACAAAAGAACCATTCTATTTTCATTTAGAATTATCTACTAAAAATAGTATGAAATGCATCAATGCTTTAAAAAAACTAGGATGGCCTAATAATTATGGCCGGTAGTGTAGCTAAACATCAGATTTTGAGGCCTTCTTTGTCAAATTAGAAATTTTCAGAGTATATACTGATGGACTCTCCGGTCGTTATCAATGTATTGGGGTCATGCATATAATGTGAAGATTTGTGCAGAAGCAACCACACTTTTTGATGCATAGTATACCACAAGGTTCTCAAACAACCCTCCGCAAATTTCGAATTCAGATCTAGAGCGTTTAGAATATCTTTCGGCTATAAGATGCAATCTGTCTTGCTATTTAACCCATAGCTTGGAGAGAAGAGATGGATTCGTAACTTTCCCAAAAGTATTAGCACGTAAGTGAATGTTATTAATTCGACTGGAATTCGAACTCGGCTGTCCGATTAATTAATCCGTGCTGCTATCTGTTACTACACTAGTGTGTGTGTATGCGTGTTTGCGTGTTTGCGTGTGTGCTTGTGTTTTATTGAATATGATGGACAATACATTTTCAATGGGTTCGTTATTTTCCTCTGTTTTTGATCTGAGTTGTATTGTTTAGGAGTAGTAGTAATTCTAAAGCGTACTGGATGATAGTAGGCGTAGTGGATGAGAGTAGGCGTAGTGGATGAGAGTAGGCGTAGTGGATGAGAGTAGGCGTACTGGATGAGAGCAGGCGTAGTGGATGAGAGTAGGCGTACTGGATGAGAGTAGGCGTACTGGATGATAGTAGGCGTACTGGATGAGAGCAGGCGTACTGGATGAGAGTAGGCGTAGTGGATGAGAGTAGGCGTAGTGGATAAGAGCAGGCGTAGTGGATGAGAGTAGGCGTAGTGGATGAGAGTAGGCGTAGTGGATGAGAGCAGGCGTATTTCCATTTAGGTGGCGCCTTTAAACTGTTATGCAGGAAAAAAGTCTTGATACCGACACGTGTGGTCGAACACGGATCTCCAAGCAAAAATAAATATAACAGTATTTGTCTATATTTCTGAGATGAGGTAGTATTTACCCTATTTACATTATTCGGACTATTGTCCTGATCTTGGTTGACATTTGTGCGATGTTTCTGCCGTTGTCCGCTTCGGCTTTCTTCAGGAAATTTCGAACCGAACCTTTTATTACGATTACTGGTATAATGAGGACAATAGTCTGAATAATGTAAATAGTGTAAATAAAAACATAAGAGTTGAATGAATTGTGCTACTAGTATCACGTGACCATAAATATTTAAGGATATAAAAGTACTCAGACAGAATTCTGAGTGTGTTCGGTGTTGTGCGTCATTTGAAGAATACATTGCTCCAAAGAATTATTCTGGCAGCAATGTTGTATATTATTCAAATAATTCTTTTAGTACGTTGACTTTATGTGAAGATATCAAAATATTATAACTCTTTAATAACAAGTTGTCAAAATTTCCTTTCAGAATAACATTAGGAAAATCTAACGTTATAAAAAAAAACACAGCCAACACTATTTTTCAGTCCGTCAGTCGAGAGCCATACGTGAAACAAGTTTGGGCAATCATGTCTCAAAAAAGACATAAGTGACTGAGCATAAGATTATGCCACAGTAGGTTGCTATTGCTTTCTGCGGTAGACTGGTTGCCAGCCAAGGCTATAGAACCCAATCTGTCCTGTTATTAGACATAGCTAGAGGGGGAAGAGATGTATTATATAATTAAGGAGTAATTAGTGGGAGACAGGCTTATTATTTATAACAATAGAAAACCGATCCCCCACTTTATGCCCAGTAGAAGCCTTAATCATGTTTCCAGCTATTGTATTCAGTCAGTCAGTTAAGTGCCATGCGTGATACACGCTTGGGCGATCATGTCTCCAAAGAGACATGACTGACTGGTCAGAAAATTATCCTGCAGTAGGTAGACTGGTTGCCAGCCAAGGCTATAGAACCTGTCTTGTTATTTAACCTATAACTGGAAGGAAGTCACGAATTAATACCTTTAAGTGAATGGAAGGAATTCAACTGGAATTCGATCTCGGCTCCCCGATTTGTCGTTCCAAATCGATATCCACTGCACCACAACACTATTTTTACTATTCTTAAAAAGAGTAGCATTGCTTAGAGCAACTAGATTTCAAATAGTGCCATTGTTTATGCATTCCCAAATCTGGGTAGAGCAGGTGTGATTATTACTCCTAGAAGAGTCTGATATTCTCTTGCACAGATGTGGCAATGTTGGACATCGTTTGCAGCTATTACATAAATGAGACATTTATGTAATGATGAGTATTACTGTAAGTCTTTGAAAAAAACAATCATCAAAGACACACACGTGTAATGAATGGCATCTGTGTCTTTTTAAAGATTTTTGAGGCCTATTTTTCTGAGAAAAGATCATGCAATTATCAACACTTTGTTCCCACATAAAGGTACCTCCAAAATAGAATTACGCTTATGCTCATCCAGTACACTTTAGAATTACTAATACTCCTACAAACAACTTAGACGAAAAACAGGCGCACACGAGTAATGAATGACATTTGTCTGTGCCTCTTTGAAAAGTTATAGGATAAATATCCTATATCATCCAATAATCAACTGAAACACGAAAAGTAAAATTGCCCACCCGACAAATTCGAATCAGAATAATAAAAAATATTTTTGAAAAAACCAAACCAGGGCAAAATTCACAATCAAGTGTGAAATTTAATTTTGACGAATAAGAAAAGAATTGACCCCATACTGAAAGAAAAAGACGAAGCCAAAATTCGCGTTCGGATGTTAAATGTATTTTCTAACCAAAGTTAACAATTCAGTGTGAAAAGGTGAATCGGTATAAAGAAAGAGAGAAAAAAAAGTGAAATCAGTCAGTCAGGTGAGTGCATAGAGACGACAAGCTAAAATGTGACAAAAAAACTTCAAGCCACTAACCCGGACATAAAGTCCTGTCACACATTCTTTCTCGTGTGCTATTTTCCTTTACCTCTTCTTCTCCATCCTCAACATTCTTGCAGTCAACAACAACAAGATACTTCAACTGACTTCTAAATATTAACTTCGATAAGTATCAATCTTCCTTTATTGTTGTACCTTATTTTTCACCTTTTCACCGCCCATAAAAAAGGAAAGGAATACAGATTTTATTAATAACCTGTTAATCTTTCTACATACACACATTCTGCTACTATCAACTATAAATTCTGGATTCATTTAACTCCTTACTACTATTTCTCTGGAACACTTAACTACGTACATTTTCTATTTGAACATTTTTACTTCTTACAAATTTGTTATTCTGTTCTTATAATAAAATTCCATTTGTTTTACAAACAAAACATTTTTATTTCCCCAACCTTCAATCAACCTTGTGATATTTTAAATTGTGGGTACTTCGGCCAATTTGATAAGCATCACCGAGGCCCCAACAGGGTTTTGAGGCCTATTATTTTTAGAAAGGACGTGGCCAGTTTTATTACACTTTTGATCAAATTCTGTGGCAACAATTTCAAGGAATTTAATATCAAAACCCTAATGAAGATCTCTATTGTGTGTCTCAGGCGCAGATAGATAGATAGATAGATAGATAGATAGATAGATAGATAGATAGATAGATAGTAATAAAAGAAAAGAGGTTTAGATAGATAGATAGATAGATAGATAGATAGATAGATAGATAGATGAGAACAGTCACTGATAGATAGATAGATAGATAGATAGATAGATAGATAAGAAAAGGTTTAGAATAAAAGGATAGATAGATAGATAGATAGATAGATAGATAGATAGATAGATAGATAGATGAGAACAGTCACTGATAGATAGATAGATAGATAGATAGATAGATAGATAGATAGTAATGAGTAGATAGATAGATAGATAGATAGATAGATAGATAGATAGATAGATAGATAGATAGATAGATAGATAGATAATCATGATCAGCCTTTGAGATTTCACTCGTCCGATTGACTCAGTCGATTAAAAACTTAACTGAGCGATTAAAGTTTATTGCTTAACTCGCCAGCAGTCAATTAAAAATCTCGCAATGAAACGTGTCCTTTCAAATAGAGAAAATGGAAATCTGATTCCTTTTACAACCCAATGCCATTGAAGATTCACAAGTTACTTATAATGACCTAGAATGACATTATTGAACTCTTGGCTTATATCGTCCCGGTCAGTGTAAACATTCGTTTAATTCATGCTTCCAGAGTGGAGCCAAAATGTCTCTGTCGCCCAGATTAAAGACGCTCACAGATTTTTAGAAAGCCATTTGAAAAAATATTATCTTATATTTCCTCCCCGCTTACGAAAAGTAAAAATGAATATTTGAAAAAAAATGCGCATGCTTTTTTCAATCACGCAACGAAAATCAAATTATACAAGTAATTTTTTATAGAAAATCGTTGAAAAAATCAGATTTGTTATTTTTTATCATCTATGAGATGGAGATTGTTGTCAAACAGAAAAAAAAACGACGAGTAATTTAGATACCTCCACTCAATTGCCAAAAAAAAAGCATATCATGATATTAAAAGAGCTTAAACTTAATAAAAACAAAGTTTTATCATCAAAATGTTTATGCTATTATTAACCGGAAAGATCAAATTTTGTTGTTATTTTTTTTTAATTTTGAATCCTTTCTAACACGTTCGAAATTTTAATTAAAATTTCATCTTTTGTTTTCCGTCAGTGATTCACGCTATGTTTACGTGAGGCGACTATTAAAAAAATGGAGTCGGTCGGGTAAAATGATTTTGGGGCGAGTAAATTTTCCCTTGCTCTCGACAGCCGGTCGAGTGATTTCTTTTTCAAATCTCAAGGGCTGATCATGACACAATATAGTACATTTGCGTCACTGCTTTGTAATCAGTTTTATTTGTTCATATTTCATTGCGTGTCTTTTAATCATTAAAAATGCAACCACACATTACAAAAGCTTTGCAACAAATGAAATTCAGCATCTCTGAGGCCGAAGGTACATTCGGAAGCAATTTCAATTCAAACAGTTTTGTTCATGAAAAATGTATTTATTAATTCTCCATTTTATTTTAATAATCTAAATATATCATCCAGTTTTAACGACATTTTCCTTTAAAAATTGTTAGATTCCCAGAAATTCTATCTTCGCATATGTTACGTTGTAATAAACACACTCCTTACTAATAGCGTTTATATTTGTATTAATTCTAAATTCTATACTTATAGAAAATGCACACTTATAAGAAAATACATGTATAATAGCCTCATTCATATGTAAAACAAAGGCCGGTAATAATGGAAACACTAATGATAAAAATAAGCTAACACTAAATAACATCATCCATGAATAAGGTCACAATCTGTTGACTGTGTTTAGAAACTTACAATTCCTATAACTCTAGATACATACATGTTATGGGATCTCCTCTTTTTCTATGATAATGAACTCGACTTGAGTATACATATACTCCTGCCATAATGAGATGCGGGAGAATACCGCGTTTTCACGCGTTGATTCCTTTGACACTGTCAGCTATCTGCCTTCGTCGGAGAGCATTAACCTAGTCGTGGCTCCGCCGAAGGCTAGATTCACGACTGGGCAAAATTAGACAGCTATTTTTGGCTGGGCTATAGGGCCCGGAGAACACACGTTAAAAAGGCCTTGTGCCACATTTTTCTCTAGTGGGAGAGTAAATAAATACCGAATACCGCGTTTTCTCACGGAAATTCCTTTGACACTGTAAATCTCTCTGGTGGAGAGTATTAACCCTGTTGTGGCTCCGCCGAAGGATAGAGTCACAACTGGGAAAAATTAGACAGATATTTTTGGCTGAGCTATATGGCCCGGAGAACCCACGTTAAAAAGGCCTTGTGCCACAGTTTGCCATAGTGTGGAGGATAAATAAATACAGAATACCGAGAGTACCGGACTGATACGTAAGTTACCGAGAGATACCGAAGTTACACGGAAAATACCGCGTCAGTAGTCACAGTAGCTCTGAGCTCCACTCAGCCAGAATAGTATTACACAGACATACAAATTCCAGCACAGCTTCACTTCGAAGACTATATATATATATATATATATATATATATATATATATATATATATATTCCTTATTAATCGTATTCCTGGATTACTAACCTAAAGTTTGTATCTTTACGTTTAATCTAACCTATTTTTATTTCTAAAATATCTGTTTTGTTGTTCATTATTTTGTGAATCCACAACAATACATAAAAAACATACATTCGGTTAAGAATAAAATAAATTCGTTCTTGGTAATGTTAAAAGAATAGCCAAAATCGCCCTGATATGCTGAGCATTTGGACTATTTTTTGCACACTACATATCCAGAACGGATGTGCGTTGTGGTGCAGTGGATATCGACTCGAAACGGCAAACCGTGGAGCCAAGTTTGAATTCCAGTTGAATTCCTTGCATTCACTTACACGCAAATACCCTTGTGAAAGATATTAATCCGTCTTTTCCCTCCAGTTATTGGTTAAATAATAGGACAGATTGGGTTCTATAGCCTTGGCTAGAAACCAGTCTACCGCAGAAAGCAATTGCAACCTATTGCGGGATAATCTTCTGCCAAGTTAGTGTATATCATGTTTGGCAATTAACTGATATCCAAAACGCAAGAATAGTTAAATAAAAATATAATCTTCTTCAGATTTTGTAGTAGTTTGTCATTTAAACATGTTCTAACGTCATAATAATAAATATTCATTGCCCTATTTTTATATTGAACACAGTTTGAAATAAATTTTTGGAACGATTCATTTATTTTCTTCGTTCTTATTCATTTGTGTATATATATATATATATATATATATATATATATATATATATATATATATAAATCCAAGTGAATAAGGAACGAAGAAAAAAACTAACAACGTTCAAAACATTAATTTAAACCAGTGCTCGATATATAATATAGAGCTGTGAATATTTATTACAAATTATATTCTAAGCATGCTCTAAACTGTGAATATTTATTGTAAATTATATTCTAATCATGTTTTAAACTATAATATATATATATATATATATATAAGATGATTTAAAAGTAACTCTCTAATTTATTCATGATGGACTCTCTCGTCTTGTAAAAGTTTTATTGAGACGGGAGAATCCACAATACATAAAATAGGGAGTTACTTTTCAATCTCCCTATATATATATATATATATATATATATATATATATATATATTAGTTATAATGTTAATGTAACAGATATCAGTGTGTAAAGTGAAATCACCGAACCGTGTACAAATTAAGGTAGACTGTTAATTCTTTTGGAAAAGGGTAGGAATCTATTTTTATCCAGAAAAGAAAGAAAGAAAGAGAGTTAAGATAAAAAGAAAGAAAGAAAGAAAGAAAGAAAGAAAGAAAGTTAAGATAGAAAGAAAGAAAGAAAGAAAGAAAGAAAGAAAGAAAGTGAGTTAAGATAGAAAGAAAGAAAGAAAGAAAGAAAGAAAGAAAGAAAGTAAGTTAAGATAGAAAGAAAGAAAGAAAGTGAGTTAAGAAAGAAAGAAAGAAAGAAAGAAAGAGAGTTAAGATAGAAAGAAAGAAAGAAAGAAAGAAAGAAAGAAAGTGAGTTAAGATAGAAAGAAAGAAAGAAAGAAAGAAAGAGAGTTAAGATAGAAAGAAATAAAGAAAGAAAGAAAGTGAGTTAAGATAGAAAGAAAGAAAGAAAGTGAGTTAAGATAGAAAGAAAGAAAGAAAGAAAGTGAGTTAAGATAAAGAAAGAAAGAAAGAAAGAAAGAAAGAAAGTGAGTTAAGATAGAAAGAAAGAAAGAAAGAAAGAAAGAAAGTGAGTTAAAGAAAGAAAGAAAGAAAGAAAGAGAGTTAAGAAAGAAAGAAAGAAAGAAAGTGAGTTAAGATAGAAAGAAAGAAAGAAAGAGAGTTAAGATAGAAAGAAAGAAAGAAAGAAAGAAAGAAAGAACGTGAGTTAAGATAGAAAGAAAGAAAGAAAGAAAGAAAGAAAGTGAGTTAAGATAGAAAGAAAGAAAGAAAGAAAGTGAGTTAAGATAAAGAAAGAAAGAAAGAAAGAAAGAAAGAAAGAAAGAAAGAAAGTGAGTTAAGATAGAAAGAAAGAAAGAAAGAAAGAAAGAAAGAATGTGAGTTAAGATAGGAAGTGATGTAATAAAAAATGAAAGAGAGAAAAAAAAAGAATTACAAAAAGCAAAATTGAAAGAAGCAGGAATAAAATGAAATTCAAATCCAAACAGTATTCAAGGACCGTCATGAGGCAATATTTTTGCCAGCCTGGCAGTCATTGAAATCGGTGTCGGATACGCTGATGGCTAGCTTCCAATATATTCTCAACATTATTTCCTCAAGTAACTGTTTCTGAAGGCTTCAGCATGGCTAATCTACTTACATATGTACATTCTTCACACAACAAACATTGATCGCTAGTGCTCCCAAGTATACAAACACTAAAATAATTGTTTAAGGGTTATGGCATAGGCTTATTTTGCCTGTCGTCTGACACTTTCAAATTAACCTTTATTGAATAAAAATGACAACTCCTTTTGGAAAACCTTAAAAGCTAATTGATTTTCCTTAGACTGGCTGGTTTATCTTTTTTTAATAGCATTAAGTCGGTCTATTCTTTGAACTTAGTAAATGTTACTTCTATTAACTTTCAAGGATGAAAGTGCACTCTCCTTTCTGCTCGGATGGGGAACCGCCTTACACCTGTGCTGTTTTAACCAGCGTACTTCAAACTAAATTTTTACCTGTTGACAATCTATATATATATAAAAGGCAAAATGTGTGTGTGTGTGTGTGTGTGTGTGTGTGTGTGTGTGTGTGTGTGTGTGTTTATCTGTATGTTCTTAATGCAAATCCACATTTTTATCTGATTCTCACCAAATTAACACAAATTTTCTTTAGGCTTCCGGTCAGGTCATGGGTAACTTATTTTTTCCAATCCCCACCCCACCCGATATCGGAAATCGATACCCCGATATCCAATCAGGTCTCATCAAGATCAGGATTTCAGCCATTTTATCGTGGTTCTTGCTGCGGAATTTGCTCTAACTTGGTAAAATTATAGTTTTTAGTCTAAAACATTAGTAGATCTTCTCAGACGACTCATTTTCCATGATTTCGGAAATCGATACCTCCGATATTCTATCGAATCTGATCAAAAACCGATATTCAGCCATCAATATGGCTCATTTTCTCCAATTTGACTCCCGATGGGTACGATAAGTTTTCATTTTTTTTTTTATTATATTATTAGATCTCACCCCAAGCAAGGCAAAAACGCCACTGATGCGCAGGGGGCTACGTAAGAGTGAAAAGATTGGAAAAGAGAAAAACCGGAAACCACATCCTAAACAGGAAACAGGGGATGAGCCTCTTCACCTGTTCAATAGACGTGGGTGGAGTGTGAACCGGGCGATGGACTTACTTGACTCCGATATTGGAAAACGATGTCCCGATATCCTATCGGGTCTGATCAAAATCAGGTTTTCAGCTCTAATTTTGGTTTTTGCTTCAGGTTTGGCTCTAAGTAGGTATAATTGTAGTTCTTAGTCTCAGCCATGATACCATTTACTCAGAGGACTTATTTAGCCTTCAAAATTCAGTTTGAGATGGAAAACTTATTTGATATCGATACCAGGAAATCAAAATTTGACTTACATCCATTCATTAATCTTTTAGTTTACGGTTTCGCTTTTACTGGAAACAACTATTGCTTTTTAGTCTTTCGTGCCAATGTCCAAAGAGTCTGAGCTCCAGGACCATGGATTAGTTTTAAAGCTTTCATTACACCTGAGCAACGCCGGGCTATACTGCTAGTCTTTGATAAAACGATCTTTTTCCAAAGTTGAACTTTAGGAGGTCGTTCATGACTCTTAACAACTTCCTATCCTTTGTGGTTCTTAGTATGTTTTATCTTTTTGTTATCTCTCCCAATCCCTGTTCTATCCAATAATGGATGACTGTTGTTTTAAAAATATACTGTCAGCATTATTATTCCCAAATAAACTAGAAAAAATCGGAGAGCTGAATCCGTTGCATCCACTTACGTACAAATACCCTTGGAAAAGGTACTAATTCATTTCTTCCCTCCAGCTATGGGTTAAATAACAAAACAAATTGGGTCCTACAGCCTTGGTTGGCAACCTGACAACTGTAGAAAGCAATGGCAACCTACTGTGGGGAAATCCTCAGCCAGTTCAGTTATATCTCAAATAAGACAATATTGTCAAGCGTATATTGCGTACGTTACTTAACCCATAGATAGGGGAGAAGTTGTGGATTATACTTTTACCAAAGGTATTTGTGCGTAAATGAATATAACGAACTTTATAGGAATTGGAATTCAACTCTCCAGTTAAAGATTCTGAGCCGTTATCCATTGCATCAGCTGCTCATCTAAGCTTACATCACCTGGAATTTCCAAGCGGTTACCCATTTAGTTATTGACTATGCACGATGTTGCTTAACTTCGGTAATCGTACAAGAACCGCTTGTCAACATGATCTGGCCGTAAGTCTATGAAATATGTTATTGGCTGTTTTCAATGTCGGAACGATAGGCAAAAACTATAGATGAAGGATTCTGGGATATGACGCATAAACACGGGTCGTATATGGGTTGTATTTTCCGAAACGTTAGCCTCATATTATACTTTTAATTAGTGGTCTTTTTGCATCCACTCACGTGTGTGTACAGTAATAACTTTTTTTATTTAGCAATGCAAACATGTACACACATATGGAATCAAAAATAAAATAAAATTACCGCCAAAAATAAAGGGGGAATCGGGAAAAGAACTTCACCCTCACAACAGCAGAAACTGAAAATTATGTTTGGAGAAAAAACTAGCAATAATTAGCTTCACACATAATGTCTGTAAACATAAACACACACAAGAACGCAGACACTTGACTATGACCTTCTTCTTCTTCTTCTATGTGCCCTGTCCCTTCAGGACGTAGGCGATCATGGATCTCCACGTCTCCCTATCCCTTGTGGCTCTTAGTATGTTTGTTCCTGTTGCTCCTGGCAACCCCCGTTCCGTCATCCACCTGATTAGACCCTGCAAATATGTTATCCGCTGCCTTCCTCTGTCTCTCCTTCCTTCTATCTGTCCAGTCAGTATCAGGTTCTCCAGGCTCTCCTTCCTCATTGCATGTCCCAGGAACTTCAATTGTCTCTTCCTGATGCTCAGCATCAATTTCCTTTTTGTTGCCATTCTTTCTAACACTTCGTCGTTGCTTGTATGCTCAGTCCACGATATCCGTAGCATCCTTCTGTAGAACCACATTTCGGCCGCTTCCAGTTTTGTCCTCATTTTCGATGATATTGTCCAGCATTCACAGCCGTATTGAAGAACTGCCATCACGTAGCAGTCTAGCACTCTTTTCTTTGTTTCTATTGAGATTTTCCTGTGTGTTAGTATTTTGCTCATCTTCTGGAACGCGTCCTTTGCCATGCCAATTCGCCTTCGGATCTCCGTGTCGCACTTTCCATCTCCTGTTAGAACACTTCCTAGATACTTAAATTCTTGGACTTGTTTGATTCTGTTACCCCCTACCTGTATTTGGCATTTTGGGTTGTATCTTTTGCTGATGACCATGCACTCAGTTTTCTTAAAGTTTATTTGTAGTCCTTTCTTGTCACTCTCCACTGCTACTTTCTGTATGAGATCTTGCAGTTTACTTTCCGTGTCCGCAATCAGTACTGTATCGTCCGCATATCTTATGTTGTTCAGGTTGTGGCCTCCAATAACAAATCCTGGTGTGTCATCTAGGGTCCTCAAAATATTCTCGCTGTATAGGTTGAACAAATCCGGTGAAAAGACACATCCTTGTCTTACGCCTTTTTCTATCTTTGTGTATCTACTGAGGTCGTTACCTGTCCGTATGCAGGCCGTTTGCTGCCAGTAGAGATTCTTGATTATTCTTATGTCTTTGCCGAAAATGTCGAGGTTGCCTAGCATTTCCATCAATTCTTTGTGTCGTATTTTGTCGAATGCTTTCGCGTAATCAATGAAGCATAGGTACAAGTCTTTCTTCATTTGTAATGCCCTTTCAGAGAGCATCCTAATCATGAATATGGCGTTCCTTGTTCCAGTGTCCTTGACGAACCCGCACTTTTCCTGTCCTATCTCTGGCCTGATTCTGCTTCTCGCTCTATTCATCAGGATTCTGACAATCAGTTTTGTAATGTGACTCATTAAGCTGATAGTTCTGTGTAGTTCGCACTCGTTTGCACCAGGTTTCTTCGGCAGCGCTATAAATATCGACTTGCATAGGTCTTCTGGTATTATTCCGCTGCTATAAATTTCGTTTATTATGTCGGTAAGCTTTTCTATGCCATATTCTTCTAAGACTGTCAGCAGCTCTATTACTATGCCATCTGGACCAGGTGCTTTGTTTCTGTTCATTTTGGCCATTGCAGCTTCCACTTCGGATTTTAATATTTCCGGTCCATCCATCTCCTTGTGTATTCTCGGTTGTTCACTCTTGTCGCAAAAGAGATCCTTTATGTATTCTTCCCATCGTTGGAGTGTTTCCTCTTTCTCTAATATGATTGTCCCTTCCTTGGATTTTATGCATCCTGTTGAGGAGCAGGTTTTTTGTCCTGTCAGTTCTCTTATCTCTTTATGAATCTCTGCTTTGTTGTTCCTGCTCAGTCTCTCTACTTCTGCACATTTGTTGTTGAGCCATTCCTCTTTGGTTTGTCTGCATTTGTTCCTTATCTCCCTGTGAAGTTTTTTGTATTCTGCTCCGTGTCTTGGCGTTATTTTTTGTCTCCTTTGCATCATGTGGAGGATCTCTTCGGTCATCCCCTCGTTTTTTCTTCTGCGTCTGATTTCCTTTGGGGCTATGTTGTTCGCTGAGGTCACCATTGCTTCTTTTAGTGAATCCCATTTTGAGTATCCTTTTCCAATTTGTTCTTCATATTTCTTTCTCGTGCTGTTATTATATTCTTTCTGCAGGGTGAGATCGTCCTCTAGTGTGTCGTATTGCAGTCTTGGTGATATGCTGGGCTTCTTCAGTCTTCGGAGTTTCACTTTTAGTTTGCAGATGACTGGGACGTGGTCACTTCCGCAGTCCGCACCTGGGTATGTTTTGCATTGGACTACTGCGTTCCTGAATCTCTTGTTTACAGTTATATAATCGATTTGGTTCTTCGTGTCACCTCCTGGGTTTCTCCATGTCCATAAACGTCGTGGGTATTCTTGGAACCAGGTGTTAGTAATGACCTGGTCATTGGCTGAGCACCATTGGATCCATTTTTCTCCTCTTTCGTTGCGCTCTCCTAGTCTGAAGTTGCCGTTCGTGTCTCCTTCTCTATCTTTACCTACCTTTGCATTTAAGTCCCCCATTATTATCCTAACTTCTTGGCTTTTGCACTGAGCCTTAGCACTGTCCAGTATTGAATAGAAAGATTCTATTTCGTCCTCCGAGCTTTGATTTGTTGGCGCATAGACTACTATAATAGCTATATTGAGGGGCCTTCCCCGCAGTTTAACCAAGAGGACTCTCTCTCTGATAGTTACCAGTATCCAAGTACACATCTCTTCACTTGTTTGTTTAGTATTAAAGAGACCCCTTTTTCGTGTTTTTTACCTCCTGCATATATTATCCTGTGGGTGTCGCTACTGAAATCTCCGTTATTAGGCCATCTTGTTTCACATATTCCTAGGATGCTGATATTCAGTCTGTTCATCTCCTGTTTGACATTCTCTAGTTGTCCACAGTTCAGTGTCCTGACGTTCCATGTTCCTATAGTGAGTTTGTCTTTGATTCGCACAGTCGCAGGATAACGGTCCAGAGACACCTGTTGCTCATGTCGTTCTTTCCCGGGCGAGGGACAAATTTTGGAGTAAAATGTCCCCTTTACGCCGTTGGTGAAAAAAGCCTTTAAGCGATCACATTTACGAAAATGTCGGAACGATAGGCAAAAGCGATGTCAGAAAAGCAGACATCTTGAAAGAGACCCTATTCTCACCAGTTAAATCCAGTCTGCCGATTTTAATTTCAATGATCCAATTTGAAAATCGAATTTCTTTAAATGACTCATCTAATGGCGTGTCATTTATAGCACACCACCTCTTGTTTCTCTAGCTATTGGTTAACTATTAGGATTTGTATCAGGAAATCATTATCAACAAACAAAACAAAATAATAAAATCTCAAAATATTTTCTGACTTGAAAAATTGTGTAATAGGTTGATAACCCATAAAAACAAATCAATCAGCAATCTTCAATGTTGGAACGTTAGGTGAATGCGATATCCGAATAACCAGCGTCTATATACAGATCGCTATTTCAGCAGTTAAATCGTATCTGTGGATTTTAATTCCAATGAACCAATTTTGGAATTGAATCACCTGAAATAATTCGTATGGTGGAGTTGATATCGGCCCCGAACGAGAAATCGGTGAGACGAGTTCGAATTCCAGTTGAACTCCTTGCATTCACTTACGCACAAATTCCCTTTGGGAAAGGTATTAATACGTCTCTTTCCTCTAGTTATGGGTTAAATAACAAGACAAATTAGGTTCCATTGCCTTGGCTGGTAATTAGTCTACCGTAGAAGGTAATGGCAACTTACTGCGGGACATTCTTCTACCCAGTCAGTCATGCATCTTTCGAGACATGATCGCCCAATCGTGTCTCTTGTATGGCACTTAACTGATTGACTGAATGGTGTTCAATTTATAGCATAAATTTGCGAACTCATCATATTAATAATGTGTAACAGTCTGGATTTTAGACGCTCTATATGAAAATGTTCAAAAAAACCTATCCATTTTTATTCTTTTTTTTTAATATTGATTTTGAAATTTAAAAGAATCTTAAATAAAGTAAAAACGATGACACAAATCAGTTAAAGAAAATAAAGATATTTTTTCTATCATGAAAAAAAAAACATCGTATTTTGTTCATTGTCTTTTGCCCTGTTAAAACAAAAATATTAAATTGAAAATGTCTATAAAACTTTGAGTGTCGCAAATAACTAAAGGCTATAAAATCTTGTTGGTAATTGACAGAAAACATTTTCTGTGAAAGACATGATAAAACTAATTTATTTTTGCCTCCAGAGAGACTAATTAATACTAAAAAATGAACTTCATTTCTCAACCAATGAAAAAGGCTTTCATTTTCTTTCGAATTCATGGGAAGGGGAATTATCATTATTTGCATTCAGACAAGTATTCTCATCATTGTTGTTAAAATATATACTTCTCTTTAATATCCTTCTGTGAGCCGAGACACGGGTGATCGTGGCTCTTCACAACTTCTTGTCTTTTGTACAGTTTAACGGATAAAAACTGATTTAAATTTTTAAAGATAACTTGAATCATATTTAATTAAATTTCATCATCCCATCCGTTGGAAAGAATATCAAGAGCTAATGAAAAATTAGCGTTTTTACTTGTATTAATTCTAAATTCTAAGCATGACGATAAACTGCATCCGGCAGCAAGGCTACTGATTTGGAGGTTGTGAGGAGCATGGAACCACTTCTTCCTTGCTGTTGTTCCTGGGTCCACTCTGGCCCAGGGTGGTAGCACCTGTCAGGGTCTCAGCTATGGGCAAATAGTTAACCCCTAAACTGGGGTCAAAACACTATGAAACTATAAAAATACATTTTTATAGAAATATGTACATTTTTTAAAGAAAAATATTACCAACAATGCATTTTTTAAGAAAAAATTATTATCATAACACATTTTTGAAGGAAAAACAATTATTCTCATTTTTGAATACAAAACTAGAAGACATTTTCAGTTTTCTAAAATAAAAAAGAATAAAAACAAAAAATTTTCAATAAAATCTGACTAAATCAACTTTCTCACTATAATCGAACATTAAAAAATACCTAAAAATTTTGGCATTAAATAAGCCACAGAGGTTGATATGCCATTAAACAAAACTTTAACACAATCTAAATTCTAAATTCTATACACACACACACACACACACACACATACACACATATATATATTTATATTTTTATAAACATATACTGTTAAATATCAAAGACAATGAATGTCTATTATGTTTAATCATGAGCCGTTCTAAAGCTTGCATTTTGGCTTTAATTTCAGAGAAAAATTGTCTAACATTTGAATAATTTTTTATTATGCTGGTTCTAAGCTTTCTCACATGAGCCATCTTCAGAGCGGTTACAGGGACGTTAACATAAAGATGATACTATCTTCTGTTGAAATAAAACATTGCTATGCGACGATAACAGTCACCGAATAGCAGACGCAGTAGTCTCTCGCCTGGTGTGACGTCATAGAACTGCATTACAAATTTACAATTTATATATATATATATATATATATATATATATATATATATAAGTTGGAGAGATCAGCTATATGTATATGTATATATATATATACATGTGTGTGTGTGTGTGTGTTATGGTAAAACACACCTATTGCTCAGATAATGAACTCCCCCCCCTATATTAATAAGAGTTAACAGGAAGTTAACTCGAGAAGTTCTTGGCAAGTTCATCGGAGTCCTTAAAAGTTCTAGAGAGTTCTTTAGAGTTCTGTTGGATTTCAGTAGAACTACTAGGCAGTTGATATTAGACAGCAGTTAGCCGAATACTAAGGAGTTCACTTTCAGTGGAAGATTACCAAGTTCCTAACATTTTGGGTACGTTAAGTCGATTAGCAACCGACATAGCACGATTATAACCTTCAGTGCGAAAAACTACTCCACAACAGTGTGTGTGTGTGTGTGTGTGTGTGTGTGTGTTGTTTTCATTCTACTTCCCATAATGTTTGTCGCTAATTGTTTTCGCGAAATTTTTCTCTTTGTCTTTTTTCTTCCTCACCTTTTCATTCTGGGGTAGTTTTTTATTTAATTCCAACAGAGATACTGAGGTACAAATATACAAACCTTAACATGCCCATCATGACACCCATTCTAATAAAAGTATATCACACATATGTATTACTACCAAAATTGAGTTATAACATTATTTTTTTTATATATATAAATGCAGTGTATATACTTACAGGTTAAGTCAAGTTAGAAATGCCTTTAGGTTGGGAAACACTGTCTGCTCGGATAGTTTCTTATTGACTGTGTCCCAAAACACGTTTTTTGGCTCGTCGTTCAAACATAAAAAGCAACCCTCTCTAATCCCGACAATGTTGCTAACCCACTCACCCCGATCATGAACAGGGATGCATCACTTGTTAATTTCTAGCAACGGACAGACAAAGCTATAGAACCCAATTTGTCCTATTATTTAACCCATTACTAGAGGGAAAAGACGGATCAATACCTTTCCCAAGACTATTTGCGCGTAAGTGAATGTAAGGAATTCAACTGGAATTCGAACTCGGCTCCCCGATTTCATGTTCCGAGCCGATATCCGCTGCACCACAACGCACATCCGAGTTTACAAGACACAACACGTATACATAAACCCTTTCAATCAATGATAATCAGACGTCAAGAGAGCCACAACTGGTGTATTATTTTATTTTATTTTTTCGACTCTGTTAGGATGTTTATATCTTAGCTCTTGTCCACAACTAAGAGACACAACCCTAACCCTTAACACACGAACTGTTTCAAAACAACGCTGTCACCTTCGCTTTCCCAATCATGCTAGTTATCTCCAAGGTGTCTTGCGAGGCAGAGAGATTCCTGAAAATATTTTTTCCTTTGATTTCTGTTGTATACACATTTTTTTGCGGACCCCAACCAGGGACCTAAGGTCAAAAATGCCTTCATGACATTTTCAACTGATCATTTTTGTAAAATAACTTCTTCCATCAAACCTAAGATCACATATATTTTGTACCTCTTTTAAAGCATGGCTTATCAGGAATCTTTTCAATAAGTCAATTGGAACATTTTCTAACCAATCCGATGGATCCAACTACTACTGGAATTATTACTTCCCGTAAATGTTGCATCTTTTCCAGTGAAGATATTGGCTCACTCTTTCATGCCGACTTTTATAGCCAATGGGTGCAAACACCTTGCAAGATAGTCAATTAGTTTTTATTATTCAACAGATGACCTAGGCAAATCAATTTTCTTAGCTCTGCCTAAGAAGCCAGGCCCAATCGAATGAGAACTCCACCTAACAATCGAACATAACGAAGCTCATTGTTCGAATCCTGATGAATAGAGCGCGAAGCAGAATCAGACCGGAAATAGGACATGAACAGTGCTGCTTCGTCAAAGACACTGGAACAAGGAATGCGATATTTATGCTTAGGATGCTATCAGAAAGGGCAATACAAATGAAAAAAGAACGTTTGCCCCTGTTTTGTAGACTATGCTAAGGAGTTCGACAAAATACAACACAAGGAATTGATAGAAATACTCAGCAACCTCGACATATTTGTTAAAGACATCAGACTAATCAAGAACCTCTATTGGCAGTAAACCCCATGCATACGGAGAGGAAACGAATTCAGCAGCTATACAAAGATAGAAATGGGTGTAAGACAAGAATGTGTCTTTTCACCGGATCTATTCAACTTGTACAGCAAGACTATTCTGAGGACCCTAGAAGTTATGACAGGATTCACCATCGTCGGTCACAATCCGAACAACATAAGATACGCAGATGATACAGTGCTGATAGCCGACACGGAAAGAAAACAACAAGATAACCTAAAAAAAGGTAGATGAAGAAAGTCGAAAGGACTACAAATAAACTTCAAGAAAACCGAACGTATGGTCATCAGCAAACAGCGAGCCCAGAATGTTAATTATAGGTTGTCAAGCAAGTACAAAAATTTAAGTCCTTAGGAAGTGTTCTAACGGAAGACGGAAAGTGAGACACTAAGATCCGAAGGTGAATTTGCATGGCCAAGGACGCATTCCGGAAACTGAACAGAGTATTAAGAGACAGGAAAATTTCGCTTGAAGCAAAGAAGAGCGTTCTGGATTACTATGTAATGTCTGTTCTTCAATATGGCACTGAATGTTGAAGAATGTCATCAAAGATGAAGGAAAAACTTGAAGCAACTGAAATGTGGTTCTACAGAAGGATGCTGCGGATATCATGGATCGAGCATGTGAGCAATGAGGAGGTTTTGAAAAGGATGGAAATGAAAAGAAAATTAATACTGAGCTTCAGAAAAAGACAGATGAAGGTCCTGGGACATGTGATGAGGAAGAAAGGCTTAGAGAATCTGATACTCACAGGTCAGATAGAGGGAAATAGAGACAGGAGAAAGCAGCGGATAACTTATTTGACAGCTCTGAGCAGGTAGATGGCAAAGCGAGATTTGGGTGGGTAACAGGAGAAAGCGTACTAAGAGCCACCAGGGATAGAGAGACGTGAAAGGCCATGATCGCCTACGTCCTGAAGAGACAAGACGATGAAGAAAACTCGGTCTGTGTGGATGCTGAAATTATTTTTTATTATTATTATGTCAGTTTCGTCATGATTGGATTTCTACTATGGTCACACTACCTACCAAATCTGCAGAAAAATCTAAGAATGGTCGTGGTATGTTGTTATTGCTGAATTTGATTTGTTTTTCTTTCTCCCATAACATCACTAGCGTTACATGGACAAGGCTTTTTTTTATCGTGTGTGGGTTGTTCTTATCAAGACAATTTGTTGTATATCTCTTAAGCTAGAGTTTCCAGGGATTCTTTCAAAGTGTGTTTTGTTCCTTTATTTTTATCATTTCAAGCGCACCTGTTATCACTGATACTATTCTTGTTTGCAATTTCTACATTTTTTTATTTCAATATCCAGGTTTTTATACATTGATAGTTTGTTTTTTGTTTTGTTTTTTGTTTTTTGTTTTTTGTTTTTTTTTTTTTCAAATTCTTTGGTGGCTAAGTTACTGGTGAAGCCAACGCAATTAATAAGCAAGTTTTTTCTTTTCTGTTTTTGAAAATAATGTCTTGCTTATTTGCTTCAGTGTTCCTGTCTGTGTAGATGGTGTAATCTCATAGAATAGTGACGTATTCTTTTTATTACTTGTTTAATCTATTTATTATTATTATTATTATTTCATTTTTCATCATATTTCGATTTCTGCTTTGGTCTCACTACCAACCAAGTCTGCGGGGAAACCTAAGGCAGGTAGTGGCGTGTTGTTATGGCTCCATTTCATGTTTTTCTATCTTCCCTATCATCTCCAGCATTACATAGATAAAGTTTTCCTTAGTGTGTGGGCTGTACTTAATAAGACAATTTTTTGTTATTATTATTATTATTATTATTATTATTATTATTATTATTGTGACATTTTTTATTATAAACCCATTTCTGTTATAGTTGCACTACCAACCAAGTCTGCGGGAAGACCTAAGGCAGGTCGTGGCGTGTTGTTATGGCTCCATTTCATGTTTTTTCTATCTTCCTCATCATCCCTAGCGTTACATAGACAAAGTTCTCCTTAGTGTGTGGGCTGTACTTAACAAAACAATTTCTTAAGCTGGGGTTTCCAGGGATTTTTTCAATGTGTTGTTTTATTCCATTTTTTATAATTCCAAGTGCACCTGCTATCACTGTCACGATTCTTGTTTTCAATTTTAATTTCCAGGTCTTTATATTTTGACAGTTATTATTGTTGTGTCATTTTCATAATAATTCAATTGCTGCTATGGTCACACGACCTACCACATATGAAGGAAGATCTAAGGCAGGTACTAGTACGTTGTTATTGCTGAATAATCATTTGTTTTTCTATCTCCCATAACATCACTAGCGTTACACGGACAAAGTTTTGGATTGTACTTAACAAGACAATTTTTTATATATCTCTTAAGCTAGGGTTTCCAGGGATTTTTTCAATCTGTTGTTTTGTTCCATGTTTATCATTCCAAATACAACTACGACTACCGGTTTCTATTCTTGTTTTCAATTTCCACATTTTTCTATTTCAATTTCCAGGTCTTTATATTTTGATAGTTTTTCAAACTCCTTGATTGCTATGTTACAATCCTCTGGTCAAGTCAATTCAATTTGTATTCAAGTTTTTTTCTGTTTGGTTTTTGAGAATAATGTCCGCCCTATCTGCTTCAATTTTCCTGTCTGTGTATAAGTGTAATCCTATAGAACTGTGACACCTTCTATTTCTGTAACCGGTACTGGGTGATGTTCATACCGTGTTGGTTTACATGTTTTTCAAAGTGTTTGTACACTGTCTAGTGTAAATATTGCCTCATTCTATCGTGATTATTTTTATATTCATTTGGGGCAAGTACAGAACATCCTGAGATCAGATATTATTATTATTAATATTAATATTTTTTGTTGTTGTTGTTGTTGATGATGATGATGATTTGAATCTGCATTCCCTAGACCTAGGGGAAACCGTCAATTTATCTTACGTGTGAGATGACTTGTGACCACTCGACCACGAAAGAATTTGCAGTTATGGCCTAGCCGAGCAGCACTTTTATTCTGATGAAAATGCCAAAAAATGGTCGACTCGTGATTAAAATCAAAACACGGGTCGTTTTTCCGACGGAGAGTTCAAATGCTGCCAGATACAGTATAAGCCGGATGTAAGAGACCCGGATATAAGACAAACCCTGACATAAAAGAAGCCTGGATATAAGAGAGATTTTCTCTGGTCCCAAATTAGAGCCTGTGGTAATGTATATAAAATAGACCAAACCCGGATATAAAAGAAACACGGATATAAGAGAACTTTTATATGGGGGTGACAACTCTCTTATATCCGGGTTAAACTGTATACATATATACAAACTTATTGTAACGGTGATAAAATCTGCACTTTGCTGTGGGGGTGATTTTTTAAAAAATACGCAGGACTGTAATAACGATTGCAATTTCTGCCTGTTTGCCATCCCTGTCAACACATTCTTGGATTTAGAAAAAGACTGTGTCAATTTTTTTTTTTTTTTTTTTTATCATTTCACCCCGAGCAAGGCGGAAACGCCACTGATGTGCAGGGGTTTACATAAATATAAAAAGATTAATTAGAAAAGAGTGAGGAGTACAAACTAGTTAGAAAGGAACAACAGAAAGCTGAGAAAGCAGGTGCGATGACAGATACATAGGTGGAGAGAAAGGGAGGGTTATACAGGGGAGGGAGAGAGCTAGAGTCCAGTGGTTAGTAGATGAGTATTGACTTTGCATTTAAATTTCTGGAGGTTGTAGCCGTCAGGAAAGCAAGAATACGGGAGCGAGTTCCACAGGCGGGAAGTGCGAGAGAGGAAGCTGCAAGAGTAGAATTGTCGTCTGCATTTGGCTAACCTGACTGTGAATGGATGGGACCCAGTTGCCAGTCTGGTTGCACGAGTAAACACCTGTTGAGTGACTTAAGCTCATCCGAGCAGAAGCCATGAAAGTATTTATGGAAGAGACAGAGGGAGGCCACATTTCGATGATGGGGAAGTGACTGCAGTCGAGTCGCCAGATCAGTACCTATCACATTACAGACTCTCCTTTGGAGCTTGTCAAGAACACTGAGGAGAACGGCAGGGGCACCTGACCATAAATGGCAGCAGTACTCCATGCACGGACGGATGGTTGACTTATATATATGCAGGATGGATTCAGGTGGAAAAAACATCCTGGATCGACATAGTGACCCAATCTTCTTAGCAGTAGATTTTGCTATGGATTCAATATAGTGGTTCCATTTGAGGTCTGAGGACAGGATAAGTCCGAGGAGGCGTAGTGTATTACTCTCAAGGAGAATCACTTGGTCCATGCTTATGGGAGGCAGAAGAGGTTGCCTGTAATGGTTGACAGACAACAACTTGGTCTTAGATCCTATTCTATTTTAAAGATTTCTTCCGAGAGTCTTTTTATGTCTTTTTTGGGTGTCCCACTGCCAAGGTGTCCAATATCGTATTCTATAGGTCAACATAGGTCGAGTTTATAATTGTGTCTGCCATCTTTCACTCGAAAGAATCTATGCCAAATCGTAAAATGTTTTAATTCCATGAAAATTCCGGCGAAAACCAACCTGAAAAATATTACCAGTGAAATTTGTTTTTGTGAGAACGCGAATTTTTCACTTCCGTTCGAGAGACACTAGTAGCAAAATGGCGGATTGATTTTATGCTCAGTTATCTCTCTATAGCTCTCTCTATTTCTCTTTCCATTCACTCTCACTCACTCTCACTCCTCCGTCTCTCTCTCTCTTTCTCCCTTTCTACTTTCATCATCTTCTCGATTTTTGTTCTATCCGTCTCTCTTTCTTTCTCGCTTTACTCTCTCTCTCACTTTCTCTCGTCTCTCTATATTTATTTCTCTCACCTCTCTATCTTTCTGTCTCTTCTCTTTAACTCTCTCTCTCTCTCTCTCTCTCTCTCTTTCTTCGCCCCTCTCCTTATCTCTCTACTTTCTCTTTTTCTGGTTACATCTTCATTTTGATTTTTGCTCTATTCGTCTCGCTCTCTCTATCTCCCCTCTTTCTACCTCTCTTTCTCTCTATCCTTTCTCTCTCGCTCTCTCTCTCTCTCTCTGCTTGCACATTCATCTCAATTTTTGCACTACTCGTCTCTCTCTCTCTCTTGTCACTCTCTCTATCTTCTTTTTCTCTCCTTTCTCTATCTTTCTGCCTCTCTTCCCTAACTCTCTCTCTCTCTCTCGTTCTCCACTCTCTTTCTTTCTATCTATCTCTCTTTCTTCATTTCTCTCTCTCTCTCTCTCTCTCTCTCTCTCTCTCTCCTCTCTCTATTTCTGGTTACATCTTCATTTTGTTTTTTGTTCTATCCGTCTTACTCTCTCTTTCTATCGCCTCTTTTTCTACCTCTCTTTCTTCCCCTCTCTCTCTCTCTCTCTCTCATTCTGCTTGCATCATCATCTAATTTATGTTCTTCTAACCCACTTTCTTTCTTCTTTTCTTTCTATCTTTTTTCTGTCTCTTTTTCTCTCGCGATTCTTGTTCCACCTCTCTCTCTCTCTCTCTCTCTCTCTCTCTCTGTTTCTCTCTCCACTCTCTTTTTCTTGCTCTACTCTCTCTTTCTCTCTCATTTCTTTCTCTCTCTTTCTTTTTGCATTTTCATCTAGAGTTATGTTCTACCAGGCTTGCTCTATCTCTCTCTCTCGCTCACTCTCTCTCTATCTCTCACTTTGCCTTTCACTTTTACTCTCACTCTCTTTTTCCATGTTCATATGTCCTTGAATCAATTCTCGACACCCTCTCTACTTTCACATCGCGTCACCAACGCACTACAGTCACCCTATTTCACTTCCTCTCTCTCCTTCACAGCTCTTCCCTTCTCATTACTCACCCGCTCCATCACATCTTCCTCTCATCAAATCACAACCACCACATTTCTCTACGTCTCACTTCCTCTCTCTTTCTCTCTCTCCTCACCCTTCTATTTTCTCCGAACCCCTCCAACTCCTCATATATTGATCCTGTTTCTTTTTATACTTGCACCTGAACACCTCTCACCTTATCTCACCTTTTTCTCTTTTCTTGCATTTTTACCCTTTCTCTCATTGTGATTTTCTCGTCTCCCTCCTCTCTGTCTCTCTCTCTTATCCGTATTTCACGCTTTCTCTCTCTCTCTCTCTCTCTCTCTCTCTCTCTCTCTCTCTCTCTCTCTCTCTCTCTCGGTCTGTATGTCACCATCCTTCTAGTTGTCACTCATCCTATTGTCACTCATCCGCCCCTCTCTTCACATTTTTCCGTCTCCCTCCTCGCATATCTCTTTTCCTCTACGCCTCTTTCCTGCTTTCTCTCTTCCTTTCCAGTTTCTTCTCTTTTTGTAGCGTATCTTTTCTCTCTATATATATTCTACTTCTATCTCTGTTGTTCACTACCTTTCTATTTTTCACTATCTCTTCATCTCTATCTCGCTCATGCACTTCACTATCTTTCGCAATTATCAGCCATAATGCAAATAAGGTTTGTCACCTTTAACTCCTTCGATCTTAAGCTTTGCATTTCCATGGAAATATCTCCCATAATCCCCTTTGTCACTATAATTTACTCCTTTACAGGAGACCGGAATATCAGTTCTCAAATTAACAGAGATCGAAATGTTAAATATCTTCTGGTAATTTTAGCATCCAAATCTTTTTCACCAATAAAATGTATTTTTAAGATTCAAACAACAGGAAACAATAATTGAAAAAGAACCGAAGTGTGAAAGAATGGCCAAAGAGTTAACCTAAAATATTTTGAAAAAAGGTCTTGACACTGAGATGCCACAACTTTCACTACGATCAAGGATTGTTTCCTGTTGTTTATAACATCTAGCACGATACAAAGAGAGGAGATAGACATCGCCAAGTTACCCCCACCTGCTCCCTGTTAGGTGAATTAATTAAATAAAGAATTGATGCCCAGAAAATTATCAAAATGACCTTCGTGTCATGAGATTAATCAAACCCATTTATATGTTACGTAGCATCAAAGATAGTTTTTTTGCTTGTTTGTCTTTTCGCTTTGTCTTTCTTTGTTTCTTCATAACATTTACTTTAAAACTTATTTCGTAAACACAGCCAAAACCTATGACTGACTTCACCGTCATTGCATTCACTTACGCGCAAATACCCTTGGGAAAGGTATTAATCCATCTCTTCCTTCCAGTTATGGGTTAAATAACAGGACAGATTGGATTCTATAGACTTGGCTGGCAACCAGTATACTGCAGAAAGCAATGGCAACCTACTGCGGGATAATCTTCTGCCCAGTCAGTCATGTCTCTTTCGAGACATGATCGCCCAAGCGTGTTTCACGTATGGCACTTAACTGACTGATATATTACTTTCGTTGTGGTGTATTGGATATCGTCGCGGAATGAGAAAATCGGAGAACCGAGTTTGAATTTCTTACATTCACATACGCGCAAACACCTTTGGGAAACATTAATCCATCTCTTGACTCCAGTTATGGGTTAAATAACAGGACAAATTTAGTTCTATAGCTTTTGGTTGGCAACCAGTCTACCGCAGAAAGTAATGGCAACCTACTACCGGAAAATCATCTGTCCAGTCAGTCATGTCTCGAAACTGACTTAATTGTCTAAGCGTGTATCACATACAGCACTTAACTGACTGATATATAGCAGCTTAGCAAAAGTATTTTTGTTTGTTTTTCTTAACAGACTATTACTGCAAATATTATTTCAGTTACATAGCTAACATCCATGTTTAACATCCATATTTGACTTCATTATATCATTAACACACACAGTCACACACACGGATACATATATATAACTCTTAATCGAGCCAACCTTAGTTCTGCAACTCCTAACCAAGGAAATCCACAAGACATAAGAGATGCAGCTGGACAGGACAGTCATACACCTAGATGCAATTAAAAATGAGTGTCCTATGGGTGGAGAATGTATGACAGAAGTAGTGGTATATCAAGCTATGATACAACCAAAATAAAATATAAATCTGAAAAAATTCTTCATTGGTATTTCAGCAGGTACTTGAAAGCAATGTTTTAAGAACCATACGCACTCCTTTTCCAACCCTGAATTAAGAAACCAGACATCTCTATCCAAATATCTCTGGTCATTAAAAGACAGGAACTTAATCCCTTTGATTAAATGGAAAATCGTGAAAAAATCTAGCACATCCACCAACTTCAAAAATTGCTGTAACCTATGCCTTGATAAAAAAAAAAAGGTCACCATTATCAAACACAAAAATAAATTAGACCTGCTGAATCTGAGGAAGGAACTTGTTTTTAAATGTCGACATAGGAGCCGATTTAAATTATGGTAAACTTTTAACCCCTCATTCTTTCCTCTGAATTCTTTACACGCATCACTATATCTTTTGTCGAACACTACCTCACGGAATATTTATTATTTATTTGTATCCTATTGTTATATGTGTCGATGACTTTATATACTAGGGTTTATATATGTCTATGTTATTGCTTTCATGTTTAAATCCTATTCTTATAGAGATATATTGTATTTATTTTTCTTATTTTTATTTATTTTGTTTTTTGTTGTTTTGTTTTTTTTGTTCTTTGTTTTTTTTTAATATTTGGCCCTTTTTTTCTTTCTGATATCATCTCGTTGCGTTCGAATATGTTGTTAATGAGTTGGTGTTTATATATATTTTATATACACATATATATTATTATTAGTATTATTATTATTATTATTATTATTATTATTATTATTAATTTAAAAAATATCTATATGTATACATGTATATGTATATATATATATATATATATATTATTTTTTATTTATTATTTTTCATATTTTATTATTTACTAGATTTTTATCTTTTCGCCTTTAAAAATATATCGTGTGTGATAAATACATTGTATTTATACATATTCGTTTTTACGGGTGTATATGTGTGTGTTTGTATATATGTGTGTGAATGTGTGTGTACATATATATGCGTGTGTGTGTGTGTGTACGTATTTACGTGTGTTTGTGTATGTGTAATATACGTATATATGTTTTTCTACATTATTAACGTTGTATTGTATTATAATTGTATTGTTGACTGAATAATTGGTATAATTTGGATTATATAGTGGGTGGGGGGTAATTGTGATGACAACGGATTAATTAATTAATTATATCTTAAATATTTTTCTTAATTTTTTTAGATTCTAATTTCTTATCCTTCCACTGTTAATACGTAAAATTTATTTTTAAATTAAATAATTAAGTTTAAACAATCAAATTTAAATAGAATAATTAAATTTATTTTTAAATTAAATAATTTACTTATTTATTTATTTGTTCATTTATTTTATTTATTTATTTACTTATTTATTTATATATATATATTTTTTTTTTGCAATATATTTTTTGGCATTATAAACTTTATATTGTATTATAATTGTTTTGTTGACTGAATAATTAATATAATTTTAATTATCCAGTCGTGTGGTGGTAATTATGATCACAACAGAATGATTAACTATATTTTCTTAAATATTTTTAATTTCCAGAAAAATCTTTTAGACTCTAATTTCTTATTCTTTCATTGTTAATATATAATATTTATTTTTTACTTTTATTTTATCATGTCATCTTTTCTTTCAAATTTAAATTTATTCCTTTCTTCTTTCTTCTCCTTTTACTTTCGTTTACGCTTATAAAACAACCTTTTTCCAAATCGACGTGTCAGCAATTAAGTATCTTTAAGTTGACACCCGCTCTTACGCGTGCTCTTTGATTATTTGTATGTGTACATGTTTATGTATATTTGTGTGTATGTATACATGTTTATGTATGTATGTGTGTGTATTCACCTAACTGATGTAATGATGCATTTTTTCTTAAATTTTCACTTTTAAAGAAGCGATCTTTATGTTTATTTCTGATTTTGGCTTTTTGAGGGTTTGTGAATTTCATTCGTGTAAAATCTTCTGTACAATAAAGACGGAAGCTGAAGATGGTTCGCCTGAAATAGGCCTATACATCCACTTAACCATGGAATAACGTGTCTGTCTTCTGTATATATATATTCTACAATATAATTGTATTGAACACGTTTTAATACAAATGTGCACTGATCTAATCTTATTATGACCAGAAACTAAGTAATTAAGCAATCAATATATATATATATATATATATATATATATATATATGGGGGGGAATTTTGGCAGCAATGAGTCTTTTGTGCAGTTTTCATTAAAATGACAGACAAGGTGTGATAGTTTTTATTTAATTTTTTATGAGATCTTATAATTTTTTATTTTAAATGCAGTACTCGATTGGCAGAAAGGTCTCATCAATTCTCATCTTAATTGGCAGTCGGAAAGTGCTTGAAAACTTTAAGCAAGAACAAGACCAATAATATTCTGATTCTTCTTTTAATGCTATCAAGAATCTTACCTTTTTACTGTAAAAAGATTGTTGCACTTATTTTGTTACTAGCAGTATAGCCCGGCGTTGCTCGGGTGTAATGAAAGCTTTAAAACTAATCCATGGACCTGGAGCTCAGACGCTTTGGACGTTGGCACAAAAGACTCAAAAGTAATAGTTGTTTCCAGTTAAAGCGAAACCGTAGACTGAGAGAAAAATGAATGGATGTAAGTCAAATATTGATTTCCTGGCATCGATATCAAATAAGTTGTTTTCGTCGTAAACTGAATTTTGAAGGTTTAATAAGTCCTCTGGGTAACTGGTATCATAGCTGAGACTAAGAACTACAATTATACCTACTTAGAGCCAAACCCGAAGCAAAAACTAAAATAAAAGGCCTGAAAAACTCATTTTCATCAGACCCGGTATATATTATCGATTTTCTGCACTATTGTAAGAACTGCAACCTTGAAACTTCTGAATATCGTTTCTTATGTCTTTGCTTATGAGTGTATCAAATTTGATTAAAATCGGACTACTCCTTCTATAACCCGATTTTTTCGATTATCGATTTTCAATATTTATCAGGGGTACCTCGACACAAAACCTAGCTAAGAACACTCGCAGGCGCTAATAGTACAACTGTGTAAATTTTCAAGAAAACCGGTTCAGCCGTTTCGGAGTCTATAGGTAACGGACACACACACACACAGACAAAGTTCTATTTATAAATAAGTTTTTAGATAGATATATTTTCTCTTTTTTTTTATTCATTTTTGTTGCTTTAATAGTATTTATAACTATAATAATAATGGACGATTTTGTGATTACATATGCTTTAGACAAAGTCAGTACAAACTATGTCTTTCTCTGCGAATCTTCTAACAAAATATTTCTCCACTGATCGCTTTATATATGAGTCTCTTGGTGAACAAGGAATCCTGCACATTAAAAGAAACGTTATAGTAAACACAGATAGATAAAGTTTAGTACCAACTATGTCTTTCTCTACAAATCTTCTAACAAAATGTTTCTCCGCTGATCGCTTTATATATGAGTCTCTTGGCGAACAAAGAATCCTGCACATTATGAGAAAGGAAGAGGAAAGGAATAAAGAAAAAAAGAGTTGTTTTTGGTTGTTTGTTAGTTAGGTTCTCGTTTTTGTTTTGTGGTTGTTGTTGTGACTGTTGTTTTCTTTTCTTTTTTTTCATTTTCTTTCTTGTGTGTGTGTGTGTGTGTGTGTGTGTGTGTGTGTGTGTGTGTGTGTGTGTGTGTGTGTGTGTGTGTGTTTTCTAAAACCGAAGCGAATGCTGCCAATATAGGGTTAGGCTACAGACAGTTGTTTTTGCTGGGTTTATTATCATTATTATTATTATTATTATTATTACCACCACAACTTTGCTCTCCCGTTTTGTTTTTTTTATTGGAGCAGAAAGAGAATCTTTGATAGAAACTAAGAAAAAGAAGAAAATAAACGTTCGAAGAGGGGGTGTAATTCTCAGAACCCGACACACATCGCCCACCACAGCACCACCAAAAATGAGACTGGACTGGCACTTGCCAATATAGGGTGAGGTTACCCAGACAGATTTTTTTTTATATTATTACCATACTGCATCATTCTATCTAAGCGGAAAGGCTTAATGAAACAGAGAAAGGGAGAGTGAGAGATTCAATAAATGAGAAAGAGAGGAAGGATTTTGTTTGTGTTTTTTTAACTGACCGACTGCTCTAACAGAAAATATTAAATTTGGTAAATAACTATGCTATGAACTAAGATTCACAAATAATCATTAATGAAACTTTGTGTCGGGTCATCATTTCCTAGGCTTAACGTAGTCTGGAACACGGCCATGGATATAGGACATCCAGAGGGTACCAAACACACTTGTCATTAGCAGCGGTCAACCAGAAAAATGGCCATAAATATTACCCCATTCCGAAATGTTCTATCGGCTGATTTTTTCTCCATGTCAACCCCTTTTTTGATTTCAGTTTCTATTTCAGGGGTGGGGAGTTATCGTTATTTATGCTGTTTATTCTTATTGGGTAGAGTCAATTCGAATATTCAGGAATCAATAATCAGGATTTTTTTTTAATCATTTCACCCCGAGCAAGGCGGAAACGCCACTGATGTGCAGGGGGTTACATAAATGTAAAAAGATTAATTAGAAAAGAGTGAGGAGTACAAACTAGTTAGAAAGGAACAATAGAAAGCTGAGAAAGCAGGTGCGATGACAGATACATAGGTGGAGAGAAAGGGAAGGTTATACAGGGGAGGGGAGAGAGCTAGAGGCCAGTGGTTAGTAGATGAGTATTGACTTTGCATTTAAATTTCTGGAGGTTGTAGCCGTCAGGAAAGCAAGAATACAGGAGTGAGTTCCACAGGCGGGAAGTGCGAGAGAGGAAGCTGCAAGAGTAGAATTGTCGTCTGCGTTTGGCTAACCTGACTGTGAATGGGTGGGACCCAGTTGCCAGTCTGGTTGCACGAGTAAACACCTGTTGAGGAGGCATCAGTGAGTTAAGCTCATCCGAGCAGAAGCCATGGAAGTATTTATAGAAGAGACAATGGGGAAGTGACTGCAGTCATTCAGGAACCAATAATCAGGAATATTCAGGAATCAATAATCACGGTCCTGCATCAAGGCGAGAAAAATGGCATCCTGTATCATAGCATAGATTTTTTTATAATTATTTCACCCCAAGCAAGACAGAACCGCCACTGGTGCACAGGGGATTACACTGAGAGAAAAACAAGGTACAGGTGATGTCGATGAAAGGATAAGAGAAGGATGGGAATGCAGGAATAAGAAGATTGCAATTGATGTTGCATTTAAACTTTTGGAGATTGTGGCTATCAGGGAAGCAAGCAAACCGAAAGAAGTTCCATAAACGAAAAGTACAAGAAAAGAAACTGTTAGAGTAGAAGTGACGGTTACATTTAACAATTTCGACGGTAACAGTGTGAAACCTAGATGCCAGTCTAGTAGCACGAGGAAATACAAGTGGTCAGGGAAACAGGGTAAACAGTTCGTCAGAGTAGTTGCCATGAAAATACTTGTAGAAAAGACAGAGGGCAGCCACATCACGTTGTTGAGAAAGTGACTTGAGGCAGGCTGCCTAAGTAGTCCATGCAGGCTGACCAACCCGTCTTGCTTTATGGCTAGGTGTCCAGAATGGTAGGTCACTCGCAAATTCTCGTTTTCATCTCTAGCAGTGTCCTGCAAAGTGAGCAGTGTTCTGCAAAGTGCATTCTCTTTTCACGAAAGATTGTAGAAATATCTAGGACGTCTACTATTATACTTATCTTTACTATTATTACTACAACATTTCGGCAGTTGTACCCTCCGTACTTCATTAGGTGTATGTATATCCGGGTAACCTACAGGGAATTCCGAACTGAACTTGAAGATATAGGGTGCATCAGTCATGCCTGGCACAAAGCCACTTCCAAAAATAGCCGACAATCCCAATAATTTTGAATATCATCAAGTGGTTGATAAGATAAGTGGAATTTTGTTTGCTGAACATTAACATAAATGTGTAAGAAGAAGAATGTTTGATGAGAAAGAAGTAATGCGTTAAGGGTATCAAGAGTTGTAGAAATGTTCGTAGTAGTAATTTGTTAGAAAGAGGTTACGCGTATGTACGTATGTACGTATGAACGTTTTTTGGTAGGAATATCTTTGAATGGAGAAGAAAACATAAAAGGAATCAGCACACGAGAAAGAAGAAAGAGGACGAATATCCGGGTCAACTTGAAGTTTTTCCCGTTACGTTTTAGCTTGTCGTCTCTGCTGCTGCCATCTGACGTTGATCGAAACACTTATAGCCCTTTAGATTTTTCATACTGGATTGCGAAGTCAATATGTTCTTACAAATCACTCTCTTTGGTCAGAAAATCAATTTTACATCTACTTGCGAAATCCGGTTTCGACATTTTTTAAGCACATGGTCAGTCCTTGTTCTATTTGAGAAAAAACAGGATTTCACGGGTCATTGCGAATTTTTGTAAACGTGAAGAAGAAAGTTGAATTTAATTGTTAATTTCTTATTCACCACGTAAACACGAAGTCAATCCTTTTTCTATTCGGCAAAACCAGGATTTCACACGTCATTGTGAATTTTTGTAAACGTGAAGAAGGTTGATTTTAATTCTTAATTTCTTATCCACCACGTAAACACGAAGTCAATCCTTTTTCTATTCAGCAAAACCAGGATTTCACACATCATTGTGAATTCTTGTAAACGTGAAGAAGAGGGTTGATTTTAATTCTTAATTTCTTATCCACCACGTAAATACGAAGTCAATCCTTTTTCTATTCGGCAAAACCAGGATTTCACGGGTCATTGCGAATTTTTGTAAACGTGAAGAAGAAAGTTGAATTTAATTGTTAATTTCCTATGCGTCACAAACTATCTACAGAAGTAGTTCTCATTTCATTGCACGTGTCTAGGGATGTCTCATCTATTTCTTTTTGTTAGTACTGGTCAGTTATGGCTTACTCTTTCACCATTGAGTCCAAATACACTCTACCTGACCCAGGAATTTAATTTGCAATAAAATATTTTATATAGAACATTGGATGTTACACGCAGTTAGGCTTGAACTCACTACTCAGTAGCAATGTTCAAACAGACTAGCTCATTAACCATTGACTCAAGCAGGGTTGCTTTTCGTCTAGTTTCGTCCTTCACAAGCCTGTAAGGGTCAGTGATCTGCGAGACAGAATAGTTAACCATTTCACTATGAGCTATATATACAAATAATTGGCACACTTAACAAATAGGTCCTGAGCATGACGATAAACTGCATCCGGAAGCAAGGCCTCTGATTGGGAGGTCGTGAGAAGCATGGAACCACCTCTTAATTGCTGTTGTTCTCCAGTCCACCCTGACCCAGAGTGGTAGCACCTGCTAGGGTTCCAGCTATGAGCAAATATTTAACCCCAAAACTGGGGTCAAAACACTATGAAAGTATAAAAATACACTTTTATAGAAATATATACATAAAAATGTACATTGATAGAAAAATATACATTTCTGAAGAAAAAAATATTACCAATAATACATTTTTGAGGAAAAAATGATACCATAACATATTTTTGAAGAAAAAAATTATTCTCAGCAAAACATTTTTTTAATACAAAACTAGAAGACATTTTCAGTTCTCTAAAATAAAAAAGAATAAAAACAAAAAATGTTTATTAAAATCTGACTAAATCAATCCTCTCACTATAACCGAACATTTTAAAAAATACCTTAAAACACCACCTTTTTGGTATTAAATAACCCATAGAGGTTAATATGCCGTTAAAAAAACTGAAATTCAAACTTATCGAATAATCGAATCAGGGAAATCTGCGTGAAATAAAAAAAAATCTAACAGCTACACCGTATAAAATTGGTTATTATTTATTTACTAGGCCACTTTTATGGTGTACATAAAGAGGCTCAGACTTATTAACCCTGGAACACTGACCATCAATTAAAGTTACACTACTACTAACCATGGGTATATCAAACGCGATTTTGAAAATATAAAAAAATATTAAATATGAATCTTTATTTGAAATATTTTACATGCAGGCACTTCAAAATTTGTACTTTGAGTTAACATTAATAGGAACTGAAAAACATATTATTTAGGTAAGAAAATCAGGTACTGAAATTTAATTAAATTGTAATTAAAATGGCGTCATTTGCACTGGGTACTATATACCAAGGTTAGTGTTCTCGGATTAATAATGTTCAAACAGACCAAATCGCTAGGGTAGATAATTACTAAAATCTCCTTACTCTGGCACAAAGTTAAATGAAGGGTAGATTGAGAGTAGAAAGACTCTCTTGCACTCATATTCCGAGTGAATAATATCTACTGTTCTTAACTGTGTGGCGTCCGTTTTGTTTTGTGCCCGATAGAAGATGTACATTTAAATCTATATATATAAAAGGCATTCTGTGAGTCTGTGTGTGACTGTTTCATATGCACGCCTACGTCTTTAAGCTACGGCATTCAAACTTTCTAGGGACATATATCTACAGGGAAACCAGGTTAACACATACTTTTTGAGTTTAAGTTCAGCAATTTTCCCTTTCGCACTTTTTGGCCAATGGTGCAGCTTGTTTACATTTGCTCCGTAAAACATCTAAGATCTAAGATGGCTGCTAGATTACGTTACAAAAATCAAATCACACATGTCAAACGCGAGTAAAAAAAAATGAGCCTTTATATTTAATTTTTCTTTCAAGGTTTTAAAAATTCATTTGGTCAACAAAAAAATGTGAATATTTTTCCCCGAAATTTTGAAACAAAAGAAATATTTTTAAAAAGATTTCTGAACTGAGAGCGTAATAGTTTTTATATTTCGACATTTTAAATAATCTTCGAAAATTTCTGAACTAAGATAGTAATAGTTTTTATATTTCTATACTTTTAAATATTATTCGAAAATTTATGAACTGAGAGCGTAATATTTTTTTATATTTTTAATTTCAGTAAAACAAAATGAAAATTTTTTATTTTTATGTTAAATTCATTTAGTCAACAAAAAAAATGTAAATATTTCCGCCCGTAATTTTGAAACAAAGACAAACGCAATGTTGTTTACAATGTCACACAAAACATCAAATCACGTTTACGCAAAACAAAAGAAAATAGATTTTTAATGGAATTTTTTAACAATTTTTAAACAACAATTTTTTATATAATTATTTTTTTATATAACCGAGTCCTACTACTAAAATGTTCTGAGTTGCACGGGCAACGCCGGGTTATAATGCTAGTAATAAAATAAAACATTGATAAACATTTGCAGCATTTAATTTAGTGTGACATAAGACCCAGCGTGTGAGACTGGAAGAGGGAGATTGGAAAAGACTAGTCCTCCTATTTTGAAAATCGTCATTTAAATTTCTGTTCTTATACAACTACCTCAGCAACGTAACAAGTTCAAAGGTAGATATTTACTAAGAACAGCTTAAACTAACACAAAGTTAAATTAAGGACAGACTGAAAGTAGAATAATTGTTTTGTACTAATATTCCGAGTGAATAGTGCATGTTGTCCTAAAAAATTAACCATTTGAAAATCTTGAACACTAACCTAGTCAGTCAGTTAAGTGCCATACGTGATACGATCATGTCTCAAAAGAGACATGAATAACTGGGCAGAAGATTATCCCGCAGTAGGTTGCCACTGCTTTCTGCGGTAGACTGGTTACCAGCCAAGGCTATAGAACCCAATCTGTCCTGTTATTTAATCCATAACTGGAAGGAAGAAACGGAGTAATACCTTTCCCACTGGTATTTGCGCGTAAGTGAATGCAATGAATTCATCTGGAATTCGAACTCGGCTCCCCGATTTCTCGTTCCGAACCGATATCCACTGTACCACATAGTACTAGTTAAAATTACGCAAATATGTATTTTAGGTGTCTGTCGAATAACTTTCAGGCCCTTTCAAACTCGTTGCTACATTCTCATATTTCTTGTTACTGTTCCAACTTTTCGGCTGTTGCAATATTCGGTCTTCTTCAGGTGTCTGTGGACTAGGGTAGCCTTCAAATTATTTCAAATTGAAACCTTTCTTTAATTTTCATTCTGTTGTTCGGGTTTGGAGATATTTCGTCTATTACTTTTTTACTACTGCTCAGTTATTGCTAGGCCTTCAGATACCTGACGAAGGCCGGAGGACAAAGCAACCGAAACGATTAGATAATAATAACAAAGAAAATATGACTGTGAATAATGGTAACTCATCTTAGAAATGCATAAATATGCAAAGTGTTGAAATCCCCCACTGACCTTCATTTTCCCCCTCGGGTTATATGAGCATATTTTCAGATTTCAGCCATTATTCATAACCTTATCCTAAAGAGAACAGTTTCTTCTTCTAGCGATACGAATTATCCTCGGATTTCACGAATAAATTGTAGAACTTCATTGAACTCAAGAGTTATGTCTCACCTAAAATAATGCCAGAACAGACTTTGCAACGCGAAAGGAACAGCTAAATGACAGTGATAAATAAACCAACCACCACGAGGGGGGGGGGGGCAAAAGAGGCAGTTCCTTTTAGGAATGGCGGACGAGAATGCAAGGTCTAAAGTTTTTAATGAGGGGCCCGAAACATCTCTCACGAACATTCAGTCAGTTAAGTGCCATACGTGAAACACGCTTGGGCGATCATGTCTCTTTCGAGACATGACTGAGTGGGCAAAAGATTATCCCGCAGTAGGTTGCCATTGCTTTCTGCAGTAGACTGGTTGCCAGCCAAGGCTATATAACCCAATCTGTCCTGTTATTTAACCCATAACTGGAAAGAAGAGACGGATTAATACCTTTCCTAAGGGTATTTCCGCGTAAGTGAATGCAATGAATTCAACTGGAATTCGAACTCGGCTAGTCGTCAATGATTGAGTCAAGAGTTGAATAACATGTAATACGAGGAATTCGCGTTGCATTATGTGTCGTCTCTGGATTCTGCTTTATAGGTAATTCCTCAGTAGTGGCCCCAATGATGCATCACAGACTGAAACACTGAAACGGCAATTATCTTCGTGTTTGTTTTCACTCGCTTTATTTCATCGGTGGGGAACGTAGGGATTGCGGTTCTGTCACATTAAAACACCGGTTCCCGTGTTATCACCGAAGTAACCATCATCATTTGGGCATTAGCTTATTACTACACTTCTTGCCTTACAATACTACACATTAAACTTCTGCCATCAGATGCTCTTGGGCCTTCTATCAGGTAAACCAAAGAATGAATTAGGCTAAAACATTTCGATTTGAATTAAAAAGAAAGACAGCCTGAGATAAAAATAAAAAACCTTCTATTGGCTTTAGCGTTCCCCACAAAAAATATTTGTTATTTTTTAATTATTTAATGTGCAATCTTTTAAAAAAATTAGAAAAAGATAAACATTAAGAAGAGCGTGAGTGTAAACGAATATTATTATTATTCTTTTATGTGCCTTGTCCTTTCAGGACGTAGGTAATCATGACTTTCCACATCTCTCTATCCCTGTGTTGTGGAGTTATTTTCGCAATAGAGGCTAGTATTTGTGCTTAAATCACTCCTAATTGGTTCTACGTACAAACGTTAGGAACTTGATATAATATGTATGACGCAGTGTGATCTTGCCAGGGATAAAAAATGTAAAGTATTCATATGACTGACCATTTGTTGTGGATCATTGGCGCCAATTTGTTGTTGAGTTGGGGCGAAACTTCACCCCAGAATTGTAGTGACCGGTTTGTGCCAGAATTAAGACACGGAACAAGATAGTAGATTTAAAACTGTGTATTAGTATAACAAGAAAAAAGATATTAAATAACTAGAAATAAGTAAGTCCAGAGGTATTATTACGCTGCTTATTGCCTGACTAGTAGCCGTCGTTAATTGCTGTTAACTCACTTTGTTGACGGCCCTTTGGAAGCCACGCAGTCATATAACAAGAGGAAGAGTCCATTCCTCGTAGGAAGGGTCCACAACAGCACTAGAGAATGTTAGAGGCTGATAGCTACCCGACAGGCAGGCTAGAGGCTAATAATGTCTACAATCTCGCTATTTATGCTAATAGAAGACCTCGATATCTGGATATTCTTCTGGAATGACAGGTCAAGTTTGGGTGAGTATGAGACATAGTGGTTATGATCTCACTTTTTGGGAGGAAGTGAGATGCGGAGATCGCTAAAGAGAACAAGTGTCAACAAGCCGACTAGACACTTATTATCACTGCTGAAATCGCATCAACTTAAGGTATCTTTATTACTCTAACAGTACTCGCCATTTTTGCAAGGTTTTCGGTCGGATATTAATACTTAAACAAAGACAATCTATCACTGTTAGTATTTCACAACTACTGTTCGACTAAGTACGAGTCATCAGAATCCTGGGTAGTTGGATAGGATTTACCATTTTGGTTTAGTCTATCTAATTTTATCAGTCATTTTAGCCGAAACCAGGAGGTAGTGCCACGAAGACAAAGGGGGTGATTTTAAGTGAAAAAGAACAGGAAGACTTTCATGAGTAGAAAGGAAAATTAAAAAAACAGTTCATGAATACAGAAGATAACGATTAACGTTGCATTTAAATCAATGAAAATTTTAAAAACACTACTGTGAGATAAAAGAAACTATCAAAATAGAACTTACGGTTGGTTCTAACGATTTCAACATTAAATCGATAAGACCCCGTTGCTAAAGCTGAATCAAAGAAAAAATATACCGCATGGAATAAACGAGAGGGTGCTGAAAATGTTTTCGCTAATTTCCTAAATCTGGTTAAATGATCTGCTGTGGGATATCCCCTTTTTCTCTGATAATGGACTCGACTTGAGTATACATATACTCCTGCTATAGTGAGATACAGGGGGCTACCGTAAGAGGTCCGTAAGTTACCGAGAGATATCGAAGTTACACAGAGAATACCGCGTCAGTAGTCATAATAGCGCTGAGCTCCACTCAGACAGAATAGTATTACATGGACATACTAATTTCAGCACGGCTTCACTTCAAAGATATATATATATATATATATATATATTACTAATCGCATTTCTGGATTACTAACCTGCGTTCCAGTTTGTATCTTTACGTTTAATATAACTGATTTTTATATCTCAAATATCTGTTTTGTTGTTCGTTATTTTGTGCGGTTTACACCCGGAATCCACAACACGATCAAACATCAGATTTTTATTATTAATATTAATTTTAATGGCTTCTTTGTCTTTCTGGTATGCCTTTCTCCCTCTCTAGTACCCTTTGTGCTAATGTTGATATTTTTTAATGGTTTTAATTATTCGAAATTTTTCTCTAACTTTATTTTTGTCTTTTTTATTTACTTTAAATTTTAATTTGCTCTAGTAAAACCTCCAAGACCTTTTGCTCATTCTCATGAAGTGTTCAGTTTTGAATCTATAGGAATTGGAAGGAACTAAAGAAGGACAAAATACTAAGCCCTTTCTCACCAATCAAACTCACGAAATTTGTCCAGGGAATACAGTCTTGGACATTCTAACCATTTGTTAAGAGTTCACCGAAAATTAGATTAATGGCCAAGTATTTTATGACTACTTTCATAAGACTTTTCTTTCTCCCAGGTGAGGCTATAAACTTTTACGTCTTTTAGTCAAATGATTTACTTCCAATCTCACACTTCAAGAACTGTCCAGGAATTAAGAAAAAAACATTTTTGTTTACAGCAACAAATTCTTAAGTTACTGGTGCTTTTTTATACTTACTACTCGCAGCTTAGTATGGCAAAATGCCAAGTAAGTAAAAGTTTTCCAAGTGTGTAGTGTCGGTAGGCAATACCAAAGAATCACTATTTTTTTATTTCTTCTTCTTCTTCTTCTTCTTCTTCTTCTTCTTCTTCTCTGTGCCTTGTCCTTTCAGAACGTAGGCGATCATGGCCTTCCACGTCTCTCTATCCCTGGTGGCTATTAGCACGCTTTCTCCTGTTAGACCACGCAACCCACGTTCTGCCATCCACCTGCTCAGGCCAGTCAAGTACGTTACACGCTGTTTTCCCTGTCTCTCCTTCCCTGTATCTGGCCTGTTAGTATCAAGTTCTCCACACCTTCCTTCCTCATTGCATGTCCAAGGAACTTTAGTTGTCTCTTCCTGATGCTCAGTATTAATTTTTTTTACGTTTCCATCATTTCCAAAACCTCATCATTGCTCATATGCCCCATCCATGATATTCGCAGCATCCTTCTGTAGAACCACATTTCAGTTGCTTCACGTTTTTCCTTCATCTTTGATGATATTGTCCATCATTCACTGCCATATTGAAGAACTGACAACACATAGCAATCCAGTACTCTCTTCCTTGTTTCTAACGAAATTGTCCTGTTTCTTAATACTCTTCCCAGCTGCTGGAATGCATCCTTGTGCTTTTGGATCTCAGGAATATAAATGTGTAGAAACTGCCGTGGTCGCAAAGTGAGGGCTCAGTTTATATATTGATTCTAATATGGGATTGATCTCCCACTTTATATCCAGCATCCTTCTGCAGGAGCACATTTCAGCTACTTCAAGTTTTTCCTTCATCTTTGAAGATACTGTCCAGCATTCACTGCCATATTGAAGAACAGACATCACTTAGCAATCTAGTACTCTCTTCTTTGTTTTACCCTTCTTTAAATACGAAATTTCACACGAGCAAAGGTAGATGGCTAGGGTTAAAATGGTTATGATGAATGACTCATGATATAAGTGAAAGAGGTGGTGTTAGAAATTAAAGACTTTGAAGATCAATCAAGTTCTTGACTTACAGAGATGACGATTTTAGTGTTAAGGAAAGCACTCACTCACGAGTCTGTTTCACATAAGTTCTTTTTTAAGTTAGAAAAAAGACCGTAAAATTGATCGGCCTAAATATCCTAGCTTACTCAGACCCTAGACTTCCCTGTACGTTTCCCTAACAAAACCGAGCAAAGGTCTTCTCTACAGCTTTAGTTATTTCTTACTTTCTCACCACGATCTTGTCGAGCTTCGCAATACGGCCCTCTTTGTAATTCTGACCACTCTGTGATAGCTATTGATATTCCGTTCCAATCATTTATTAAACAGGAATACCCTATCCATAAGACATCTTTCCGTTACCAGAATGCTGATTGAGACTTACTCGGTGATGAACTGACATCATCTGAATTGAAAATTGCTCCCTTGCAGTTTATTCTTGGGTCAAAGCCAACATGAATGTTTCGTCCCTTCTCGAAAATACCAGGTGAAACCTCAATCCTCTTCATGGCTTAAAACAGTATTCTCGTCCTCTATAGCACACAGGAATCACTATTTTAGGTGATATCTAGATCAAAACAGTAAAGGCCGAGATGTAGCGTTGAACATTGCAAAGGCTTTTGTCAGAGCCTGATATACAGGTCTTCTCCACAAGCTGAAATATTGCCGTCTCACCGGACACCTTTTTTTTTTTAAATGAAACAGTCTTTCCCACCAAATCGTGAAATGAAACTCATCCTGAACGGCCAATCATCTAGATCCTTGCATACTAACATGGGTGTTCCCCTTAGGATTCCATCCTTGGTTTTAAGTTTTTAATTTCCATTAATGACCTTTCTAATAACATCAGCTCTGAACGGCATCTACAGCTATTTACTCCTGCCGCAAAAGTAAGGCTGATCAGTCCGTAAGGTCAAAATGTCAGCTGATATCCCAAACCACCTCAAAACTGTCGTTTACTGAGAAAAATGATGTCTTGTCAATTTTAACGCATCCAAAAATAAAACTTCTCTTCATTACAGTATTTACATTATTCGGCCTATTGTCTTCATCTTTGTGGCCATTTGTACGACGTTTTGGACGTTGTAGGCTCCGGCCTTCTTCAGGTGCTAGGAATTTCAAACCAAACCCTTTATTACGTAAATCCTCGATTAAAATGGCAACAAAGATGAGGACAATAGTCCGAATAATGTAAATACTGTAAATACTACCTCATCTCAGAAATATAGACAAATAGAATGATCTATTATTAAACGTCGTACAAATGGCAACAAAGATGCGGACAATAGTCCGAATAATGTAAATACTGTAAATACTACCTAATCTCAGAAAAACAGACAAATTATCTCTATTAATCATTTAAGAGACACTCTCTCTCTCTCTCTCTCTCTATATATATATATATATATATATATATATATATATATATATATATATATATTGCTGGCTATTTTTTCTTTCGAAAAATGTATTGCTGGTAATATTTTCTTTTCTCAAAAAATATTGCGAGAATTTTCACTATAAAAACCTATTATTTATTATAGTGTTTTAACCCCAGTTTTGGGGTTAACTACTTGCCCATAGCTGGGACCCTAACAGGTGTTACCACCCTAGGTCAGGGTGGAACTGTGAACAACAGCAATTAGGAAGGAGTTCTATGCTCCTCGAAACATCAAAATTGAAGACCTTCCTCCTGGGTGCCGTTTATTGCCAAACCCAAGAACCGAATGTAGATTATCGTCATATCCAAGACGTCTCATTATGGTAATTTTCTAAGCCTAGCTTAGATGTGGCACAAGGCCAAAAATAAGGGACATCCTTTGAGGATCGAACTCACTACTCAATTGAAATGATTCTAGCGAGAAAAAACTTGCTAATCATTACACCACCACGAGGTGCCCATCCAAGACGTCTCATTATGCGGAAGGGTAACTCTCTACAGAAGTGCAGTTGGCGTATTCTGAAGCCCCAGCCGACAGGAAGAACGGTAATAAAATAATGTTATAAAAATAAATGGAATAGATAATGGCTAATCTAGAATTTTAAGAAGTTAAGATTCTTGTGTCCTTGCAGCCGGGAGTTTGCTTCATAAGAAAAAGAGATTTACTTTCCCCTTATATTTAGAATACGGGGGAAGTGAGGGTGACTGCAACTGTAATTCGAACACTGCTCTCCTATTCCTCGTTTAGCGCCAATATTTAAACATTCAGTCAGTCAGTTAAGTGTCATACGTGATACACGCTTGGGCGATCATGTCTCGAAAGAGACATGACTGACTGGGCAGAAGATTATCCCGCAGTAGGTTGTCATTGCTTTCTGCGGTAGACTGGTTGCTGACCAAGGCTATAGAACCCAATCTGTTCTGTTATTTGACTCATAACTAGAGGGGGAAGAAATGTATTATATTATTAAGTAGTATTTAGTGGGGGATCAGTTTATTGCTTCATAACAATAGAAATCCGATCCCCAACTTTATGACCAGCAGAAGCCTTAATCATGTTTTCAACTATTATATTCAGTCAGTCAGTTAAGTGCCATACGTGATACACGCTTGGGCGATCATGTCTCGAAAGTGACATGACTAACTGGGCAGAATATTATCCCACAGTAGGTTGCCATTGCTTTCTGCGGTAGACTGGTTGCCAGCCAAGGCTATAGAACCCAATTTATCCTGTTATTTGACTCATAGCTACAAGTGGAAGAGATGTATTATATTATTAAGTAGTAATTAGTAGGGGAACAGTTTATTACTTCATAACAATAGAAAACCGATCCCCCAATTTATGACCAGTAGAAGCCTTAATCAGGATTCCAACTATTATATTCAGTCAGTCGGTTATGTTGCATACGTGATACACGCTTAGGCGATTATGTCTCGAAAGAGGCACGACTGACTGAGCAAAAGACTATCCCGCAGTAGATTGCCATTACTTTCTGCAGTAGATTGGTTGCCAGGCTATAGAACCTAATCTGCCCTGTTATTTAACCCATAACTGGAAGGAAGAGACGGATTAATATCTTTCCCAAGGGTATTTGCGCTTAAGTGAATACAAGGAATTCAACTGGAATTCGAACTCGGCTCCCCGATTTATCGTTCCGAGCCGATTTCCACTGCACCACAACGCACATCCTAACCATCTGAGCATTAACCTACGTCTAAACATTACCCGATACAAAAAAGAAAAAAATTTTAGATCTTGTAGAAACTAAAAAACTCAACAAATGAGGTGAGTTTCACCTAAGGACGTAGCAGAAATAGAATTTTTGTTATCGTAAACTTGATAAATAAAAATATATATTTTACATTATTTTAGCTCGTAAATAGTAATTGTGACTCTTATGGGCCACGAGAGATCAAGGTTTTCCACATCTTTCTAACTTTTGTAGTTTTTGGTGCTTTTACTCTTTTTTTTTTTTTTTTTTTTCGTACTGTCATTCATTTACACAATTGCTTGTAAGGTAAGTTAACTTCTGTTTTTCTGTCTTTGCTTTCAAGAAGGTTGAAGAGCATAGCTGCTAAAACGCCATAATGAAAATGCGAGAAGACGTTCCCAAAGAATGAATTAGGCGAAAAAAACTTTGATAGGAATTAAAAAGAAAGACTGCCTGAAATAAAAAAAAAAAAATTCTATTGGCTTTAGCGTTCCTCACAAAAAATATTTATTTCTTTTAAATATTTAATGTGCAATCTTTAACAAAAATGATTGTTGGTTGCTTGTTTTTATTGCCAACTAAACTTTATTTATTTATTGCTGGTAATAACTTTTTCTTTCAACAATTTATTGTTGTTTATATAAGTTTTTGTGTCTAGTAATACATTTTTCTTTTCAAGTATCAAGATTCCTGGGATTTGTTTTTAAGGGCAGGGTCCCCAAGTCCTACTCTTGTTATTTAACCCATAATTGGAGGGACGGGACAGATTAATACCTTGCTCACGGGTATTTGCGCGTATATGAATGCAAGGAATTCAACTGGAATTCGAACTCGGCTCACCGATTTCTCTTTCCGAGCCGATATCCACTGCACCACAACGCACATCCATCACTATACGCTTACAGCACCTGGTATTCCCAAGCGATCATCCATCTAAGTATTGGCTAGGCTCAATGTAACAAAAATGAGAAAAAGATAAACATTAAGGAGAGCGTGAGTGTAAATGAATATGGGAAAACATTATTGAGGAGAAACTGAGTGTGAAAGAATAGCAAGAAAAATATAATTGAGAGAGAACAATAAAAGGATTAGAATTAAGAAGACAGAAGATAACGATTGACACTGCATTTAAATTTTTAAAGTGTCAAATTAGAGTGGAAAGCAAGAAGCTGGGAGAGAGTTCCACAAGCGACAGGAGAAATTGCTAGCATAGGACTTAAAAAGAAGAAATGAGAAGGAGAAAACGTAATTGAGGAGAGAGAACAATAAAAGAAGAGGAATCACGAAGACAAAAGATGAACGAATGACATTGCATTTAAATTTGTGAAGATCAAAGTTGGCTGGAAACCAAGAAGCCGGAAGAGCGTTCCAAAAGCAAGAGAATAAACTGCTAGTATCATAATTATAATAATACTAGCAGTGTAGCTCGGCGTTGCTCGGGTGTAATGAAAGCTTTAAAACTAATCCATGGTCCTGGAGCTCAGACTCTTTGGACGTTGGCACGAAAGACTAAAAAGCAATAGTTGTTTCCAGTTAAAGCGAAACCGTAGACTGAAGGAAAAATGAATGGATGTAAGTCAAATTTTGATTTCCTGGTATCGATATCAAATAAGTTTTTTCGTCGTAAACTGAAATAAGTTCTCTGGGTAACTGGTATCATGGCTGAGACTAAGAACTACAATTATACCTACATAGAGTCAAACCCGAAGCAAAAACTAAAATAAAAGGGCTGAAAAAATACAGACATACAGGCAGACAAACAAACACGCACACAAACATCTTTCCTTTTATATATATATATATATATATATATATATATCGATTTTCTGCACTATTGTAAGAACTGCAACCTTGTAACTATAACCTTGTAAATATCGTTTCTTATGTTTTTGTCTATGAGTGTATGAAATTTTATTAAAATCGGACCACTCCTTCTATAACCCGATTTATTCGATGATTGATTTTCGATATTTATCGGGAGTACATCGACCCAAAACTTAGCTAAGAACACTCGCAGACGCTTATAGTACAACTGTAAATTTTCAAGAAAATAGGTTCAGCCGTTTTGGTGTCTATAGGTAACGGACACACGCACACATACACACACACATACACAAACACAGACAAAGTTTCCATTTATAAATAAGTTTAGATGAGAAGAAAAAACCTAATTAATGTGAATAAAAGAACAGAAATTGAGAAGACAAAAGATAATGATTGATATTGCATTTAACTTTTTGAAAATCAATGTTGACTGCAAAATATGGAGCCGAAAATCAGTTCCACAAACGAGAAATGTGCGATAAAAAAAACCTGTTAGCATAGAATTTACAGTTATGTTTAGTCATTTCAGCTGTAAAAAATGATGAGACCTAGCTACCGATCCAGTACTGCGCTTAAATTTGTCGATGTACCAAATATTCCTATTTTATCATAGCGCTACGCTCTTTTGTACATGTCTGAGACATTCATTAAAGTTTCAAACTTTGGTTGGTGCTTAGATACAGACTCAATAAGTCACTATTGAAGTGGAATGGATTCTGGAAAATATCATTTCCTCCTGAATGGTTTCTGTCAGTGTCAAATAGAATAATTTAGCCGGAGGAAAATCAATAGACATAGGTAAACAGAAATAGCTATTCTTTCTATGTACTACTGTATACAAAGTCGAGTCTAGTGCAAGGTCACATAGAATAGTTCCAAAAACACAATACTTGCTATGACACAAGCGACGACGGGCATGGCCTTTTACATTTCTTCCTTCATAAACATTAGTAAAGCCTACACCAGAAAAAGTCTGTCTAGAAGAATTTAATTGTATGTTCGTAAAATCCATTAGGAAATCTAAAATAGCTATAACAATAAACAGACATTACATAAAACACGCACTGTTTTCCCATCTCCAACGAGTAGAAGCTGCAAAGACATCGGCCCAAAACTCCCATATATCAGTCAGTTAGGTTGCATGCGTGATACACGTTTGGGTGATCATGTCTCGAAAGAGACATGACTGACTGGGCAGAAGATTATCCCGCAGTGGGTTGTCATTGCTTTCTGCGGTAGACTGGTTGCTAGCTAAGGCTATAGAACCCAATCTGTCCTGTTATTTGACTCATAGCTAGAGGGGGAAGAGATGTATTATATTATTAAGTAGTATTTAGTGGGGGATCAGTTTAATACTTCATAACAATATAAAACCGATCCCCCATTTTGTAACCAGTAGAAGCCTTAATCATGATTCCAACTATTATATTCAGTCAGTCAGTTAAGTGACATACGTGATACACGTTTTGGGCGATCATGTCTCGAAAGAAACATGATTGACTGGGCTATAGAAACCAATCTGTCCTATTATTTAACCCATAACTGGGGGAAGAGAATGATTAATACCGTTCCGTGTCGATATTCACCGCACCACAACGCACATCCCATGTATCAGTTATTCTGAATTACAGAGATGAAGAGTTATCATTATTTATATTATTATATTCAGACTATGATCTTCATCTTTGTTGTTTTTATCAAAACGTTCCGGCCGTAGTGCACTCCGGCTTTCCTCGGGTGTATATCGATCTAGGGAACCTACGAACTGAACCCTTTTTTTCTTCTTGTTTTAATCACAGTCGCTGATTCTGTAGTTGAAGACTTGCTTTCATTTCTCTTTCTTTATTGATGGTTCCCACATTGTATTTTTTTTTCTATGCTGAGCCTACTAAGGAGATCCTCATAGACTAACACGTGTCTAACATAGACAGTCAATTAAGTGCCATACGTGATACACGCTTGGGCGATCATGTCTCGAAAGAGACATGACTGGGCAGAAGATTATCCTACAGTAGGTTGCCATTACTTTCTGCGGTAGACTGGTTGCCGACCAAGGCTACAGAACCCAATCTGTCCTATTATTTAACCCATAACTGGAAGGAAGAGACGGATTAATACCTTTCTCAAGGGTATTTGCGCGTAAATGAATGCAATGGATTCAACTGGAATTCGAACTCTGCTCCCCGGTTTCTCGTTCCGAGCCGAACTGAATATAAAAATAAGAATGGATGGCAAGAAGAGAAGATAATGAGAATCAGAAGGATAGCCAATGATTAACCCTTGACCTGAAGATGATAACACTGTAGACAGAAGAGTCTGTTCTACGATTTCGTAGTAGAAGAGGTGATAAAACTCTCATACTTTTAGCGTTTGATTCAGTGAAATGAAAAACTTGTCAAGTTTTAATCTTTTAATTTGTACCCTCTCACTTCATTAAACTATTAGTATAGAACATACAGTTATATCTAACAATTTCAACGGTGAAACTTTGACCCTTATCTGCCAATCTAGTCATTCAGTCTGTTAAGTGATACACACTTGGACAATCATGGCTCGAAAGAGACATGACTGACTGACTAAGCAGAAGATTTTCTCGCTATTTCTGCGGTAGACTGATTGCTAACCAATACTATAGAACCCTGTCTGTCCTTCTATTCGACCCATAGCTGCAGTTAGAAGAGATGAATTCATACCGAACTGATATCCACTGTTTCACAACGCACATCCTAGTACAGCGCCTAAATTCGTACAGTCCACGTACTACAGAGAAAAGCTCATCAGGAAAAATACTGTGTGGAGAGGATTTCTAGGTTCTTTATGATTTATAGTACGATTCGTCCAACATACGATTCAAGAAAAATAAAGACAACTCAAATTTGTAACCAATAAATAAATATGTATATTCTATAAAATACAGCGTTAAACAAGCAAAGCATGTAATATTAGTATACATAGAGTAAAAGGAAAAAGTTGTTCCCCTTTGACTGCTAGTTGATCAAAGTCAACTAAATGAAGGAAGATTTTTTTGCGCTGAAAAGATTTGTTATAATTGTTAGAAAGGTTTTCATGTAAGAATGAATAACATGGAGAATACAATTATTTTGAATGTAATTGTAAGTAACACAAATTTTGATCAAGAGTTCAAAAGTTCAAAAGCTCAAAGGAAGTTCTTGGCGAAAATGTTCAGAGAGAAAACAAAGTTCTGTGTCTGTGTGTGTGTGTTAAGAAATTTTTGAGTAGACTTACGTAGAGTCGTTTCACAGCCTGTTGTCTACTGCTTCACTTGCGAAAAGTAGTCAAATATAAAGAGATACAGAGGCTCCAGAACGAAGCGAGGGAAAAACTGATTTTACATAAAAAATATGTGGTTGGTTAAAAATTAACCAATCACCACACACATATGAAACAGCTGCTTCAGAGACGAAAGATTCAAAGGCGACTGCGATTGATAAATTGTCCTATACAAGAACAGCAGTGATTTATTAGCCAATCGCAGACGAGTAAATGACTTGGAGAAAATGTGGGTAGAAAAGGCACAGAAAAGCTATGTGACGGTTGAAATGTAAGTGAAGCCGATATGCCAGGTCTGGACCGATAACGTTACTGATTCTTCTTTGGGTTCTGTCAAGAATCTCTAGATATAGAGCAAAAGAACCAGACCAGGTGTGTCTAGAATATTTTATTCGTGGATGAAAGGAAAACTAGTAACATGAAAAAATATAGGTCACAATTAAAAAAGAATCTTATATGGAATTATATTTAAACAGTAAAAAGAGAAATGAAATTGAAAAGTGATAACGGATAGAATCGAAAACGAGGCTTGGATATGACAAAATAAAAACATGGTGTCTGCTTCTGGAAAGTACAAGGCGATATAAAAAAACAGTATCAAACGGTCGTAAAGAGAAAATTCTAAAGAGAAACTAATTCAGCAGATGATCTTCCGGTGTTTACCTGTTCCGAACGAATTTCTGTAAAAGAGTGAAACAAGTTGGCATTTCGTTATTGACATCTCACGTGATCATTTTAACGGTGATTAATGCGGGCTTTTCATTGTCATATGATTCGGTGTGTCGTGAAACTTCTTTGTCGCATTCCAACCACTGAAAGAAACACGCAAAATATCCTGTAGAGCTGGAGTGTATTCAATTAGGAAATGATTTTAATAGTTTATTCTTTATTTGTGTAATGAATTCGGCTTTGAGAAATATTAGTCACAATATTTATTGATTCATTGATAGGAGAAAAATAATAAGCAATTTCATCCCGTAGATTATAACTAATGTCGTGAAGATTTGGATAGATAGATAGATAGATAGATAGATAGATAGATAGATAGATAGATAGATATGAATAGGATAGATAGATAGATAGATAGATAGATAGATAGATAGATAGATAGATAGATAGATAGATAGATATGAACAGGTCTAGATAGATAGATAGATAGATAGATAGATAGATAGATAGATAGATAGATAGATAGATATTTGTTCTTAATTTAAAAGAATTTTTACTGCATTTTTTAAATATACACAAATATCAATGACTTAAGCATAGTTTGTGTACCACTTCACGATAATTTGTGAAATGTCAGAGATATATCTTACACTGCATGAATATTGCTGAGGTCGAGGAGAAGTACTAAATTCGACTGTAATCCGAATTTGGCTATCCGTGCTGCAATCTGTTACGCCACCATCCCTTCATATGGATAAAATAGCAGGAAAGACTAGGTTCTATAGTCTTGGGCGGCAACCAGTCTAGGAAAAGGAAAAACTTCAAATTCAAATTGGGCTTTGGGTAAATAGTAGTCTGGGTTCCGTAGCCATGGTTCAAAATCAGACTAGGAGGGTGACAACTTTGAATTAAATTCTGGATTTTGAGGTCTTAAGTCAGTCTGATGCCGCATTCAGTTTTGTTCTGGCAACACCTGCGACGACGCCGATGTCAAGCTCTATCGGCGTCTGCCTTTTTCTTAGACAACATTGGTAGTGTTAAGAGGGGAGACGTGCTGCATAGACAACTGTTGATCTCTCCAAAACTTTGCTCGGGAGAGGGGATCACTCTTCGGGTACAGATCTATGGTCTCTCGAGATCGACGGTTCCCATAAGTATGGATATTAGAAACAGTAATCTTAAGTTACTTACACGCCAATACCCTTGAGATGGTGTGAATCCATCTCTTTTCCCTCCATCTATGGGTTAAATAGCAGGACAGAATTGGTTCTATAGCCTTGGTTGGCAATAAGTCTACCACAGGAATTCATGGCAAACTTAACCCGTGGAAGTCTTCCGCCTAGTCAGTCATGGATAGCAGGAGACCTGATAGCTCAAGTGTGTATCACGTATGACACTTAACTGACTAACATCTACTTTAAATGACAAGTGTTAAGGCTTCGAGATGGTCTAACGAGAGCTAATCTTCAAACATTATTTCCCTCCAAGATCTTCTTTATTTGTCATGAGTGAACCAGTCTACCGGATTGCGAAGAAGTAGTTGTAAAGATTAATAATAATAATAATAATAATAATAATAATAATAATAATAATAATAACCGAAATTCGGATCAGATACAGCTTACTAGTCATAAAGATATTGTTTTGTCATCAAGTATCCTTGAGCATTTCACATAAAATCGCGAGATTTAAACCTCTATATTTTATTAAATCCTGGGTTTAATTATTGCAATCCAATGTTTATGTTTGCACGGCCCAGGGCCATCATTCGAACATGGACCTTACATTTCACGTGTGCGTTGTAAGAGAGACTGCCCTTCCCGTTCCTCTGCTCGTTATTTATATATTTAGCCGTCAAAGTTTTCTCCCACATATCAGGCGCAGCAGGGGATGGTCACGTGGATCTGCATTCAGCATCCTTCATGATAAACCTGCATCTGGTTTCTCTGAAAAACACTGGATGTATAGTCTGTTTTGGCATGAAACAAATAATACAGTTGCATTTTTTTCCATAACGTCACGATTTGATGTTCACTCTAATGGGAAATCATTTTAGTGAATACAAAGAATGCATTTGTTTAATAACTTATCCTCAAGACGTCACTGGTTGCATAATATTAAAACGTGATAATTCGAGAACAGCCGCAAGAAAAAAGATTAAAGGTAAGTTGCTTTCATAAATCGTATTATTTTGTAATACAATTTTATGTGATGGGTTTTTGTAGTGACGAACAAACTTAAAAGATTTTCTGTGTAATGACATTTTTAGATTTGCCTCAAGCCTTTTTTTTACCATGCCAGAATTTCAAACTTTTTAATAATTCCTTCCAAGCAAGGCGATAATGCCACTGAGATGCAAGGAGTTACCGGGAGCGAAAGAAAATGAGAAAACTTTAGTAAGGGAAATAATCTAAACTTATTTATAAATGGAACTTTGTCTGTGTGTGTGTGTGTGTGTCCGTTACCTATAGACTCGGAAAAGGCTGAACCGATTTTCTTGAAAATTTACACAATTTTACTATAAGCGTCTGCGAGTGTTCTTAGCTAGATTTTGTGTCGAGGTACCTCCGATAAATATCGAAAATCGATAATCGAAAAAATCGGGTTGTAGAAGGAGTGGTCCGATTTTAATCAAATTTCATACACTCATAGAAAACGATAAGAAACGATATTCAGAAGTTTCAAGGTTGCAGTTCTTACAATAGTGCAGAAAATCGATAATATATATATATATGGTTAGATGTGTGTGTGTGTCTGTTAATCTGCCTGTATGTCTGTATTTTTTCAGCCTTTTTATTTTTTTTTTTTCGGGTTTGGCTCTAAGTATGTATAATTGTAGTTCTTAGTCACAGCCATGATGCCATTTACTCAGAGGACTTATTTAGCCTTCAAAATTCAGTTTACGACGAAAAAACACTTATTTGATATCGATACCAGGAAATCAAAATTTAGCTTACATCCATTCATTTTTCTTTCAGTCTACGGTTTTGCTTTAACTGGGAACGACTATTGATTTTTAGTCTTTCGTGCCAACGTCCAAAGAATCTGTTACTCTGTAAGAGTGTTAGTTTAAATTGTTGAAGATTGTAAGAAGCAAGAAATTGGAAGAGAATTCCTTCGACGGATAATGCGAGAAAAGAAACCATAAGAAAATAACATATGGTCGCATCTAGCTAGTTTAATAGTAAAACAGCGAAACCTAATCGCCAATCTAGCAGCACGCATAAATTCATGCAGTCGAGGCACCAAGAAGGAACGCTGGTCAGAACAACTGCCATATGAATATTTGTAGAAACAACAGAGAAGTTATGTTACGACGGCGAGAAAGTGACTGAAGTCGAGATGCCAGATCAGGATCAATTAAATCACAGATTTTACTTTGAATGTTTCCAAGAATGTCGAAATTTTCTTTTTATAATCATATCCCCCCAAGCAAGGTATTTTTGCAGGGGGTTTCATAGTAGGAAAGTTATGAGAAATAGTGACAGGTTATAGGAGGTGTCAGGAAGTGGGCAAGGAAAGGATGACTCTGGCCGTAAAGTGAGGGATCAGTCTATATATTGATTGTAGTGTAGAATTGCTCTCCCACTTTATATCCACATTTTAATAGTATATAAATTTTTATTTTTTTATGATCATATCACTCGAGGTAAGGCATTTTATTGCCACTGTTTTGCAGGGTGTTACATAGGAGGAAAGTTATGAGAAAGAGTGACAGGTTATAGGAGGTGTCAGGAAGTGGGTAAGGGAAGGATGAGAATACTGATGAAAGTGGAGTGGACGGAGAAAGGAGCATGAGAGAGAGGATGAAGGTTAGTGAGATAGAAGATGACTATTGACTTTACATTTAAATTCTTGGAGATTGTAGCCGTAAAGCAAGTAAACGGAAGGGAATTCCACAGGCAGGAAGTGCGAGAAAAGAAGCTGAGAGAGTAGAATTTGCGTTTACAATTTATTGGATTCACAGTAAAAGATATATAGTAAGAGCATCAAACATGAATATTCAATGCAACAATATTCAATACATGAACAAATGGTAGATTCATAAATGTGGAAGCTGGATTCTAACGGAAGTAATTTTCACAGATAAATAAACACCAAAACATATTCAATTTTTCCGTCTTCAGTATTCGACTTACGCACGAATACGGTAATTAAATTTTTTTCATATCTGCTCCGATGAACTTAGAAAAAAGAATATGAGTTATCCTTCCATCTACACGATTTTCAAACTAAACAATGATCTATAGAAAAATAATCACCTCATGTATTTTATCTTATTTTCGTTATATTAGGTTGTCCCAAAAGTTCGTAAACACTAGCAAAAACTGAAATTTTACTCGCCAAGTAATCTAAGGTTACCAGAAAACACTTACAAAAAATTGAAATTTTACTCGCAAAAACAACAAAAATTATTGCTCAAACTAAAGACCATCATTTTCCAAGACTTTCTGCCATCGATTTGCAAGCTTTCGGATCTGGTCAATTTTTCGCAAGTGTTTACGAACTTTTGGGGCAACCTAAAAAAATGTCGATTTCTAAACTAATTATTTTTGTTCGAAGACTGTAGCTATCAGGAAAGCAAATAAACAGGAGTTCCACAGGCGGGAAACTCGAGAAAAGAGTCTGTTAAAGTCGAAGAGGTGGTTGCATTTAACTATTTCATCCGTAAAAGGGTGGGACCTAGATGCCAACCTAGTATCACGCTTGAATTCATGCGGTCGGGAGAAAGTCTCGTTAGAGCAGTTTGCAATAAAAATATTTGTAGAAAAGACAAGGGGAAGCGACTTCACCTCGGTGAGAAAGAGACTGAAGTCGAGATGCTACGTCAGGATCTATTTGATTGTAGATCCTTCTTTGGATTGTGTCAAGAACTTCAAGATGAATAGCAGGAGCACCCGACCAGATATGGCAATAGTGTTCCATGCACGGGTGAATGGCATATTTATAAATGTGCAAGATACACTCTGACGAGAATATGTTCTGGCCCAGCACATTGACCCAACCTTCCTTGCGTATACGCAGCTATAGATTCGATATAGACGTTCCATTTCAAGTTGGTTTAAAAAGTGAAGCCTAGGAGGCTAGTGTGTTGCTCTCCAAGTGACTATCTTTTTTGTATCGTTTCACCCCAAGCAAGGCGGTACCGCCATTGATGCGCATGGGGCTACATAAAAGAGTAAAGGGAGGAGAGTGAAGAGAAAGACGAACCAGTTGCAGGGGGTGTCAGAGAAAGGGCAAGAGAAGGATGGGAACGCAGGCGTAAAGACAGTTGCGAGGGTAGAGAGAAAGGAAAAGAACAAGATATACGGGTGATGTAGAAAGGACTGGAGTCAAGTGGATAAGAGATGGGAATTGACAGCGCATTTAAATTCCTGGAAGTTATAGCCGTCAGAAAGCAAGTATATGGAAGGAAGTTCCACAGGCGGAAAGCGCGAGAAAAGAAGCTGATGGAGTAGAATTGTCGTCTGTATTTGGTTGATCTAACTGTAAAAGGGTGGAACCTTGTTGCTCGATTAAATTCTTTAGAGGGGCCAGCAGTGTCCTAAGTTCGTCGAAGTAGAAGCCATGCTAATGGCGGGACAGGGAAGTCTGTCAATTCTGGTTAAAGAAGAGTAGTTTTGTTCTGGAGGCATTCAAATTGGCAAACCAATTCTTGCCCCAGTTAACCACTGACTAGAGGACCGTTTCAGGTTTGAAAAATGCTTATATTTAGTCTTTACTACTGGGGTTTAAATGTAGTCACTATTACAAGTAAATCTTCGGAAAAGTAACGAATAAAGAAATCACTGAAGAAAGAGTGAAGACAATGGAAACAAAAAGAAGCATTTCTCGATTTGGCGGGGAAATAGGCCAAGTGTGTTGAAATCGAATAAGTTGCAAAAGAGGTGAGTGAAAAATATTAAACTGTTAACCTAATTTCGCTGCGAACTGCTTTAAGTGAAATCTTCCGTTTGGGCCAATGAAAAACGCGGTCTAGTCTTCTTCTTGCAGGTCACTGGAGTGTAAAAATTTACGCGTTCATTGAACTGATTGGCTGATGGTGACGTCATCTGGTGTTATTTTCAGTTCACTCAAAATAACTTCTTTCCTAGTTGTTTTTTTTTTTTGATGAGGCAGTAGAATGGCCTTAGATTACGATTTAAAAATAAATTAAATATAATTTTTTTTCCTACTGAATTTCAATTTCTTTCTTTCATTCGCGTATTCTTTATATAGTGACGATGTCAATAATTGTAAAAGTAACGAATGCTTGTAGTCAAAAGTCTGCTAGAAAACAGAATATTAATATTACCAACTCTCGTTCGATAGCTGTCACTCTGCTGACAGCAAAAATACAAGTTCGAAATTTTTCTCGTCGGAATCAATTTTGTATACTTATAAATCTACCATTCGTCCGTGCATTAAGTACTGTTGCTATATCTGGTCGAGAGCTTCTGCTATTCATCTCAAGGTTCTCGACAAAATCCAAAGAAGTATTTGCAATGTAATCGGTCCTGACTTGACCTCTCGACCTCAGTCGCTTTCTCACCGACGTGACGGAGCTTCCTTCTGTCGTTTCTACAAATATTTTAATGGTAACTACTTTGGTGAGTTTTTTCTTGGTGCCTCGTCCACGTGAATTTAAGCGTGCTACTTGATTGGCATCTAGGTCCCTCCATTTTACCGTTGAAATAGTTCAATGCAACTGCCATTTCTACTCGAACAGGTTCTTTTCTCGAGCTTCCACCATTCTTCTTTTATCCTTTCTTCAATACCCACTGTACCCAGAAATTTTTTTCTTCTCAATATATCGCACTAGTCGCGATCTCGCCTTGATTAGGGTCAAATAGTTAAATTGGAAAAATAAAAAAATGAGATTTTTAAACACGTAAATTTTTATGTCATATGTGTTTTTGAATTTTTATGTCATAGGTGTCATTGAATTTATTTCTTTGGAACGGTTTTTCATTAAACCAAGTTTAGCAAAAGAGAATCTGCGATAATACATGGAAAAAAGAACATACAAAAAACTGACAGCGATCGTGGGTGGGGGTAGAGAAAGAGAGAGATAGAGATAGATATACCCAGATAGAAATAGAGTAGATAGCTCCACAAAAAAAATAAAGGAACGAAAGAGATAGACATTTGAGAAAGGGACATAATTGTGATTTTCCCAATCCCTGAATTTATCCAAGTCAGTACAGAGACTGCGATAAATCCCTTGAACATTTCAAATGCAATACATGTTGTACAAAACAGCCGATGTTTGACCGTGAGGTGATCTCAAGCAATGTACATTTCAACAAGAAATAACAGGCTGATACAACACTACAACACTACAAAACAATTAGGAAAAGTTCCTGACTTAGATCAAATCAAAATGAAATCGTTTACTCATTTAGTTTCTCCTAATTCAGAAATTCGCAATGTACCATCAAAATAGACTTTTTTTTTTTAAGCGGCTGCTTTATCAGTAATTTTCACCCGTTCTGGAGGTGGTCACTCACTAAGGGTCAATTAAAATTAGTAAATAGTTCGTGCATAGAAAAACGGTCGCTAACAACAGGGAGTTGCTGACTAAGACGGTCGCATACGACAGGTCCCTCGTGTGCACACACACACACACACACACACACACACACACACACGTATATATATATATATATATATATATATAATCATTTCACCCCGAGCAAAGCGGAAATGCTACTGATGCGCGGGGGTCTACGTAACTGAAAGAAGATATATATATATATATATATATATATATATATATATATATATATAGTTTAATTACTTAGTTTAATTACTTAGACCAGAACACATTTATATAAAAACTGTTCAATACAAATTTGTAGACTGTGCTAGGAATAAAAGGTGGTGATTATGCTATTCCCAAACAAAAATGAATTATTGAATGAAAGAACAGAAATTATGACTAAGCGTAACTATACCAAAAAAGTTAAAAAATACCTATTAGGTTCATACAACCATGGATGAAAATATTATAATTTCTCGTAATTATAAAAATTGCGTGTTCAAAAATTCCTCGTCACGTGAGCGTTCAAAAAACAACCACCGTTACGTAAGCGTTCTTAAAAACAACGGTAAACGGTAAAATCAATTATTGCAAATCACATGAAGAAACCACTCATGGTAGAAACCTAGGTCGTGTAATAACTCTTTTGCAAATGAAGAATATATATATATATATATATATATATATATATATATATATATATAGAGAGAGAGAGAGAGAGAGAGAGAGAGAGAGAGAGATTGAGAAGGTAAGTAAGTGAAAAGGGAAAGAGAGAGAGAGAGAGCAAAGAAAAGATTTGACGGATAGACGCTGAGCATTTTTTCAAGTTTACACAGCAAAGTAACAGATGGATGCAATCATCGCCTCAACGATAGGGAAGAAAAAAGAAATATATATATATATATATATATATAATTAAACACTAAATTTTACACGTGAACTCATGGTTAATGACAAAATTCCATTCCTTGATGATAAAGACTTTAAAAACCCGCCGGTACGAACTCTTGTTTTCTAAACTATGATAGCCAATACCTAGAAATATATAAAATAGCAATGATAACAGACTTCTTAAACAGAGTACACCGAAATTCCTCTTCCTCAAGAATATTTTTGAGCGAACAATAAAACAAACATTAGTCAACAATAATTTTCCCAAATATATCATTGATAAACAAATAAAATTATTCCTACAAAAAATACACGACATCAGTAATAAAATACTAAACAGCGAAACATCAACATTTTTTACTGCAATCAGATGCACAATAATTATAAGCAGGAAGAATTCGCTATACGAAGAATTATTAAACACCATATTCAGTCAGTCAGTTAAGTGCCATATGTGATACACGCTTTAGGCGATCATGTCTCTTTCAAAACATGACTGACTGGGAAGAGATTTATCTCGCAGTAGGTTGTCATTGCTTTCTGCGGTAGACTGGTTGCCAGTCAAGGCTATAGAACCCAATCTATTCTATTATTTAACCCATAACTTGAGGGAAGAGAGGGATTAATACTTTTCCCAAGGGTATTCGTGTGCAAGTGAATGCAAGGAATTCAACTGGGATTTGAACTCAGCTCCCCGATTTGTCGTTCCGAGCCGATATCCACTGCACCACAACGCACATGTTTGCCGTAATCATAGAAAAACATGTAAAATATGTAATATATTACAGAAAACGGAAGAACACAAACCTTGTTGTCGCTAATCAAAATAATATTATCAAATCTAAACTAGCGATGACAATATAGTCTATGGCTTTAAATGCACACTTATTTTTCTTTTCACAAATCAGTTACCTATACTGGGAACATTACCACCTCCTTGAGACGCCTTACACGTCACTTATCAAGCCAAAGGGACATAAACACACTTTTAACCCAGAAATTAAGGGAAATTCACATCGAAAGCACAAGAATTCTATGTAAGTCACAATATCAGAAAAATCTCGCTATTCGAGGGGCCTAATATGTCAAACATTCTTCTCCTACCAACAACCTTATATTATTTAATAATGTAAATGGGGTGTTGAAGGGGTTTTTTTAATATGGAAATATGCACATGTGAATTCCAGTCACGCGTGGTATGTGAGGACTTGGAATGTACGCTGCATTTTAAAATATTACATGAAAATAAATTATGACGCAACAATCGAAGGAAACATAACAACAGCATTGAAAATGGCTATAGAATTGGCCGAAAGTGCTTAGACATCTTTGGACATCTTTTATATTTCTAAAATTCTACAAACGGAAAAAATGTTAGGATGCTGGAAAAAGGTTAATATAAAATTAATTAAATCCTCCTTATATATATATATATATACAGTACTGTGCAAAACTATTAGGACAAGAACTATTTTATCTTTTATGAGGCATATTGACAGAAAATAAATAATTTAATTAAAGTAATTTGATTTGGTTTGGTTTACTCAACAAATGCTTTAACAAGAAAAAATAGTTGTAACAAAATAAATTTAATATTTAGTATAACAGCCTTTCGCTTTGATCACAGCCTTCATTCTGTCAGGCATTGACATCAAAAGCTTCTTCAATGTATCTAATGGTATCTCAGCTTCGTTTTGTGTGTTTACAGTACTGTGCAAAAGTATTAGGACAAGAACTATTTTATCAATGACAGAAAATAAAAAGTTTAATTTAAAGCAATTTTAATTGATTTACTTAATTTCATTTGATTACTTGGTTTAACAAGAAAAAAATACTTGTTACAAAATAAATTTTATGTTTAGCCTTTTGCTTTGATCACAGCCTTCATTCTGTTAGGCATTGACATCACAAGCTTCTTCAATGTATCTAATGTTATCTCCTACCATGCAGCTTGTATTTGTTCCCAAAATGCGTCTTGCTAAGTAACATTAGATTTATCAATATTTATCCAAAATATCCCATAATAGGATTGAGATCAGGGCTTTGTGTAGGCCAGTTCAAATTCAGAAGCCTTCCATCCTCTT
>JBBBDQ010000950.1:1235000-1265000 GCA_037127315.1 Ascarosepion bandense
ATGTGACTGAGCAGATGTCTGCAAAGGAGAATAGGTAGCCACCCTAGGATACAGGCGTCCTTGGATACGAATGGCCAGTCATACAATTGAATAAGAAGGGGTGATATTCCGTGACATAGTCAGCAAAAAGATAACATAAATAAAATAAAGTGATTCAATTAAATATTCTATGGATGTTACTCGGGTTTGCAAGTGCCTGATCAAAGTCGGAGGCACAATGGCCGAAATATTATGACAACAACAACAAAGACGAGGACAATAGTCCACATGTAAATATGTTTTGCATCGTTTTGTACCCCTGTGTATTTTTCGGTTTGTTTGCCTATTTTGTATTTGTTTTGATTAGACACGGATCTTCATCTTGAAGATGTAAAAATAATCTTCTTCTTCTATGCGCCCTGTCCTTTCAGGATGTAGGCGATCATGGCTCTCCACATCTCCCTATCCCCGGTGGCTCTTAGCACCCTTTTCCCTGTTACACCACGCAACCTCCGTTCTATCATACAACTGCTCAGGCTCTTCAAATATGTTATCCGCTGCTTTCCTCTGTCTCTTTTTTCCTCTATCAGGACTGTCAGTATCAGGTTCTCCAAGCCCGCCTTCCTCATTGCATGTCCCAGGAACTTCAGTTGTCTCTTCCTGATGCTCGCTATTAATTTCCTTTTCGTTGCCATTCTTTCCAACGCCTCATCATTGCTCACATGCTCGGTCCATGATATCCGCAGCATCCTTCTGTAGAACCACATTTCCGCTCCTTCAAGTTTTTCCTCCACCTTCGGTGGTATTATCCAACATTTACTGCCGTATTGAACAACTGATATCACATAGCAATCTAGCATTCTCTTCTCTGTTTCTAGTGGAATTTTCCTGTGTCTTAGTACTTCTGGAACACGTCCTTCGCCATGCCAATTCACCTTCGGATCTCTGTGTCGCACTTTCCATCTTCGAACGCTTCTTAGGTATTCACATTTTTGTTCTTGCTTGTTTCTAGTATTCCCCACCTGTGTTTTGCATTTTGGGTTGCTCTTTTTGCTGATGACCATGCATTCAGTTTTCTTGCAGTTTATTTGTAGTCCTTTTGATAGCTCTTAATAAAGTTCCAATAAATATACTTAGAGTCTTGCATTAATCTTGCACTAGTTTGCATCTTTTGTTAATGTTTATTACTACATTCGAGGTCAAAGATTTACTGATAATTTCAAGTTCCTGAGAAGACAGTTCAGCTAGAGGATCAACAAAAATAAAGTCTGTATTTAAAACAATTTATTGAGAAATCAGAGAGCTAACTTCGAATTTCAGTCGAGTTTGTTACAGTCCCTATTTTTCTCCTTTTGGCTCTGGGTAGACTAACAGGGCAGACTGGGTTTTATAGCCTTTGTTGGCAACCAGTCTAACGCGAGAAGATATTTTGCTCAGACTGTCATGGATCGAAAGATACAAGCGTGTGTCACGTACTGTATTCATTTGACTGAATTCCAGTTAACATAATGATTCTTGATGGGTTTAATAGAATTGTTTTCCGTCATGAACGGTTGTCAGTAAAAGATACAACGCAAACTGTTAGACACATTGCAAGTAGATACAGTAATCTGGGTAAGGTAGTAACAACTAAATTCAAATCCAAGACCTTCTTACTCCGGTTGGGGAAGCTCTTCCTAGTCGACCTCCACCACTTCCTATCTCTAGCTATACTCATCTGATACAGATATCGGATCAGATCGGATCGCCATCTTGCCTTTCACCGCCCTTTAGTTCTTTCCACCGCCTTGGTGTTCACTCTGTCGCTTGATCAGTACCCCAACTGTCCCTTAGACGAGAGACGTGGGCAACCCATCTATGTTCGCCCTTCTTTGAGGCCTTGATTATGTCCTTCACTCTACTGTCGAAAACAGGTTTTGCTCTTCCTGCCATGTAAGGTGATGCCGAAAATGATTGGTTTCTTTTTTCGTTGGGCTACTGCAATATTCTCTGTAGGGATGGCACCGAAAGCCCATGTGTTATTTCCATAAGTCATCATCGGCAAAATATATTCATTAAACAATTTACTCTTAGTTTCAGTCACTGATCTAGGATTTCTCGTGTCTTAAACTCTTCAAACCTTTGGAAAAGTGTTGTAAGTGAAGACGGAAAATGTGACACAGAAATTCGAAGACATGTAGAAATGACAAAAGATGTCTTACAGTAAAAAAAAGCAAAGTATTAAAACATGAGAAAATACAATTAAAAGCAAATAAAATAATATTTAACTGTATAAAATATCTTATCTCCTATTTGGCAGTGGATGCTGAACAATCTTTAAACGTATTAGAAAACTAAGCAAAGTATTAAGATATAAGAAAATACCATTTTGAAGCAAAAACCTAGTGTTGAGTTGCCATGAAACATCTTATCTCCTACTTAGCAGTGGATGCTGAACAATCTTAAAATATCTTAGAGAAACTAAGCAAAGTATAAATATATAAGAAAATACCATTAGAAACAAAGAAAATAGTGTTGAACTGCAGTGAAATATCTTATCTCCTGTTTAGCAGTAAATGAAGGACAATCTGTAAATGTCTTAGAGAAACTAAGCAAAGTATTAAGATATAAGCAAATACCATTAGAAGCAAAGAAAATTGTATTGAACTGCCATGAAACATCTTATCTCCTACTTAGCGGTGGATGCTGAACAATCTTAAAATATCTTATAGAAACTAAACAAAATATTAAGATATAAGAAAATACCATTAGAAGCAAAGAAAATAATGTTGAACTGCCAGGAAATACTCTGGCTTGTACGCATCGCTCATTCAGTAAAAATGAATTAGAGCACACTGGCTACTGGGCGCTTATAATGATAATATATGCGTAAAAAAGTCTGCCTTCTGCCACCGAACGCCCATAGCCCAAAGGTAGAATCGCCGACTGACACCAATCCGGTCGGGTTTCAATCCTGGGTTAAAAAGCAATCGGAGTCTAACCATACTGATGAGCTGTGATACAGCGAAACAGATCTGTCTGCGGATGACAATATATATATGGTTAAATGATGGTTCCTACCAACCCTTTCTTAAAGAAAATAGTTCTCCCACCTATATAAATAGTTTATCCAACCACCCCCAAGAATATTATAAGACAAATACCCAAGATAGTAAATAATAGGGTTAACCAATTATCTTCCAATATAAGAATTTTCAACGCAAGCAAAGAAATTTACGATAAGGCCCTTCAGAAAAGCGGTTTTGTTAATAAGTTAAAATATGATAAGCCTGCTATAAACCCAGAATCATCAAAAACTAAAAACACCCGTAAATGTAGAAAAAGGAAGATAATTTGGTTTAACCCCCCTTATTGTAAGCTAACTAATATAAATATTGGTAAGGTATTTTCTCAAATTAATCGATAAACATTTTAATAATAATAACAATCCCTTAAATAAAATTTTTAATAGATTCACCCTAAAAATTAGTTATTCTTGCACCTCAAATATAGATAATATAATTAATTCCCACAATAAACAAATTTTAATGAAACTAAATAATACGGAAGCTAAATCCGGAATTGTCGACAAATGCAATTGTTATTCGGTGGATGCCTGCCCGGTGCAAGGCAAATGTAAATCCACCCATGTAATTTATGAAGCCCGCATTTCTCCATCTAATAACAAGGACAATTACCGGACCTATATTGGCATGTCCGCGGGCTCTTTCAAACAGAGGCTTTATAATCACAGGTACTCGTTTTCGAACCCTAAACAGAGATTCCAGACGGCACTATCACGTAGGTTCTGGGAAATGAAGGAGGAAGGGCAGGACCCTATAATCAGCTGGAAATTAATAGGCTCAGCTTGTACCCCTAAGGGTTTTCGTGATAGGTGTCGTCTGTGTTTATTGGAGAAGATTCTGATTTTGAAGTATCCTCATCAGGACTTACTTTTGAACTTTAGGAGGGAATTTATAAACAAGTGCCGCCATAGGGCGGATTTTAACTTCTAATTTCAAATTTTTATTTTTAAATTCTAAATTTTTTCTATAATTTTTTTAATATTTAAAAAAAATTTTTAATTTTAATTTTAAATTTAATTTTTTTTTTATTTTTTTTATGTGTATGTTTGTGTGTGGATGTACTTTTTTATATATATGTATGTATATGTATTTATGTATGTGGGCTATATGTAATTTTGGAAAAAAATTTTTTTAGCTATTTAAATGCTCCTTTTCATAATATTCATTAATATGTATGTGTGTGAGTGCATATGGAATATGTGTATGTATGTGTATATAGGTATATATGTATATATATGTGTGTGTGTGTGTGTGTGTGTGCATGTGTGTGTACACATGTATATTATGTGTATATGAATTTTTTGTATATGGGTGTGTACACACATATATATGTGTGTATGCGCATGTATATGTATATAAGTGTGTAATAATATATATGTGTGTATATATTTATATATATATATATGTATAATAGTGTGTAATAAATTGAATGTATGTGTGTGTATGTGTATATATGTATTCTTATTCGTAGAATTGTGTGTGTGTATATATATGTATGTATGTGTGTACTTCTATAGGTATGTATATAATAATTGTAATTTTTTTTTTTTTTTTTTTTTTACCTAGTGTTGTCTTTATTTAGTCTAATTTCAAATGACCTAATTTTTTTAAAAATAATTTTATTTTAAATCCTATATCTTTTTATTCCCTTTTATTAATAATTATGCCTTTTTAAGTAAAGGCCTTTTTCTAATACTTCAACGTTTTGGGGAAATTAGGTTTTTGAATTTGTCCAGCGTCTGTAATATTTAAAAAAATTTTTTTCTTTAGTTTCTTTCTTTTACCCTCCCTTCCTTCTTTTATCTCTCTTACCACCTTTTTTCCGTATTGCCTAAACTACGTCGATTTAACGCGTCTGTCTGTTAATTTTTAGTTACATTCTTCCTTTTTTTGCGAACCCAGACGATGTCATTTTTTTTTTTCTTATTTATTTGATTTTATTCTATCTTTTTCTTTTTCTTTTTCGTTTTCTTTTTCTTTTTCTTTCCCTTTATTTTTATTTTTATTTTTTTATTTTTTTATTTTTTTTTATTTTATTTTATTATTTATTTTTTAATTTCTTTGCAATCTATTTAAAAAGGAAAAGTAGACTAATTTTTCTCCAGTTTCTGAAAGGTTTTTTCTGTTGCTGAGGTGATGTGTCGTCCCCCGTGGGGATCTTCATATCGAAATGGCTATTCAACATCTTTGAATTAATCCTTTTTTAATATATATATTTGCTCTGTAATATTTTATTACATGGAGCTCTCTTCCTGTATCATTTTTTAATATTAAAATAAATTTTTAATATTAATTAGGATCGGGTTTTTTGGAATTTACCTTCCTGCTTTTTTCCCTTGGATTGAAGTATCTGAATTAAAATATATATATATATATATATATATATATATATATATATATATATATATGTCATAATCGTTTCTGCTTATGTTGAGGCACTTAATTTCCCATTTACAATTTAATTCTAATTGGATTGCAGCGTTGGTAAGTCAGTTTTGAAACAAAAAAATTGTGAGTTCAATCCCAGTGTCGGGCAATGTATACTTGGACGCAGTGAAATCGGGATGAGGAATAACAAAGCAGTGCTAAAAATCGACGAGAGGAGAACAATCCATCTCTGTATATAAAATAAGGAGTTCAGTTCCAAATTTCATGCAGCTTATCTGGACGAAGGCCGAAAATTTGTGACAACAACAACAAAGTTAAGGACAATAAAACTTCATCCCAGAAATTGACACTGAAATTATCTGATATCTTCAGATTTATTTTAGGCTTTTAAGATTTGATAAGTTATTCATGATGATATACTGAGTTACATAATCCTATCGCTTATGTAAATATTTACATGAATAATGCACCAGCTATCTGTGTTTGCATCAAAACTTATATGTGGACTTTTTAAGTCGGGTTTTAGAAACATCTGTTAGCGAAAAACTTACATATATATATATATATATATATATATATATATATATATATATATATATATATATATATGCGGTGTAGATATAGATTAACTGTATAGTCTCACAAATACAAACTTCATAAACTATATAGTCTCATAGTAATGATGCATTTTTTCTATATTTCTGTTTTTGGCTTTTTCCGGGTCTTTATTTGTGAATTTCATTCGTGCAAAATCTTCTGTACAATAAAGACGGAAGCTGACGATGCTTCGCCTGAAATAGGCCTTACTTCCGCTTAATCATGGAATAACGTGTCTGTCTTAAATTTTATATATATATATATATATATATATATATTGTCATCCGCAGACAGATCTGTTTCGCTGTATCACAGCTCATCAGTATGGTTAGACTCCGATTGCTTTTTAACCCAGGATTGAAACCCGACCGGATTGGCGTCAGTCGGCGATTCTACCTCTGGGCTATGGGCATTCGGTGGCAGAAGGCAGTGTGCTCTAATTCATTTTTACTGAACGAGCGATGCGTACATGCCAGAGTAGCTACTGTTTATCAAAGTCTAATATATATATATATATATATATATATATATATATATATCCCAGTGTCGGGCAATGTATACTTTGACGCATATATATATATATATATATATATATATATATATATATATCCGAGTGAGTACAGAACGAAGAAATGATTTTTTTCACGTCCAAAACATTCATTTAAAACAGTGCTCGATATATGATGTATAGAGCTGTGAATATTTATTATAAATTATGTTTTAGAACATGTACATAATTTTTCTATATATGTCCTCTACAATCATATGTTTGTTTCAACGTTGGGTGTCCAACGTATCATCAGGAGGAATACTGATGATACGTTGGACACCCAACGTTGAAACAAACATATGATTGTAGAGGACATATATAGAAAAATTATGTACATGTTCTAAAACATAATTTATAACAAATAAATATATATGGATAAATTTTAACTTTTAAACTCTTGGCTCTTGTATGGGGGATTAGTATGTCTTCTAATATGAGACAGGGGTATCTGTCTGCTTTCCCCTTCTTACTTCCTTACATTCAAAAATTGTTAATCCCACCCCAGTTTATTTTCCTGTGTATGGATGATTTTTGGGATTTTCTAACACATTTGAATTTTGAGTAAATAAAATTTTGGTTTCGCCGTTGCTGAAGATGTGAGAATTTCCTCGTAGAAATGGCTATCCAATGATTTTAAATGTCGAAATTTCTTTTTCCTTTTTTAATTTAGCTTTGTAAATAGAATGTCATACTTGCATCAAGGCCTCTGCCTTGATCAATTTTAATATTAATTTCATTAATATTAATAGGATCCGTTTTTTAAGATTTACCTCTCTGATCATCCTTTGGGATATATATATATATATATATATTATTCTATGTCTAAAGCACGACTCGGAATTTCATACACTATGAAATCATCAGATGCTTATTATGAACTTGAAACTCCAAGTATTAGTATTGACGTAAGATAATATGTATATTCATTAATATAAACTTTATAGCTCTGTTAAATTATAATATCGAACACTGTTTTATTAACACCAGAAATATATTTAACATATGTGCTTGTACTTTCATATATATCCATATGTATATTTATTGCTGTTCATATATATATAGTGTATATTGTATTGAGGCAGCAGATAATTTTCTAAACATATACTGTTAAATATAACAGACCATAACTGTCTATTATGTTTGTTCATGAGCCGTTCTAAACATCTTATTTTAGCTTTAATTTCAGGTGAAAATAAAGACAGAAATTGTCCAACATTTGGATATTTTTTTCATTATGCTGGTTCGAAGCTTTCGACTCACATGAGCCATCATCAGAGAGGTTACAAAGACGTTAACATAAAGGCATCCACCATCAAAGATGATTTTATCTTGTGTTGATATAAAACATTGCTAAGCAACGATAACAGTTACTAAATAGCAAACGCAGTTCGTAAATTTGTAATGCTGTTCAATGACGTCACACCGCTTGAGAGAACGAAATGTTAACAGAACCATATATCTAAATGCAATTCTTTCATAACAAACGTGACTCTGATAATTTCTCTCATGTCTTACCAGTGACATTCTTTAGCTAATCCCATCATTTTGTGACTGCTTTGTGGAAGAGATTCCCAAAAAGATGCTTCCACGATCATTTCTGTTAACCGTTATCTCCCCCAACATCTCCCCCTATGCTGTACCTCTTGCTTTGTATCCCACTACCTTGAGTGACTCTTGGGCTTTGTATAGGGGGAAAAATTATAGTAAAAAAAAAAGGATCCCTCCTTATTCCCTCTCATTGGGCACCATACAACCAACCTATTTTCGCTATCATCTTCCTTGCTTCTTGCTATGTGTCGCATCATCTCCATTTAATAACTTTTCTTATCCCACTTGGTCTGTTCTCGGATCCATAGTGACATCTTTCAGTCGCTTAGATTTTAGTTGTTATTAATTTGTTATGCACACACATGTTTTTTTAAAATATTTTTATTAACTGGCCATTTAAAAGATAAATTATAGTCTGACACCAAACAGTAACAAACAGTAATTGTTCTCATCAATAATATTTTACCCGGAAAGTAGTAAAGCTATATTTCCACCATAAAGAACGTTTTCCTTTTCCTCTTGATCCACTAATTATTCAGTTGTGCCTGATAGGCTTTAGTCTTGGATAACGAACAAACAAATCTATCCTTAATTATATATAGACGATCAAATTCTAAACTCGACCAAGTATTTTAAAAAGAAGTGAACATCGTAAATAGGCTTTAGTCTTGGATAACGAACAAACAAATCTATCCTTAATTATATATAGACGAGCAAGTTCTAAACTCGACCAAGTATTTTAAAAGAAGTGAACATCGTAAATAGGCTTTAGTCTTGGATAACAAACAAACAAATCTATTCTTAATTATATATAGACGAGCAAGTTCTAAACTCGACCAAGTATTTTAAAAAGAAGTGAACATTGTAAATAGGCTTTAGTCTTGGATAACGAACAAACAAATCTATCCTTAATTATATATAGACGAGCAAGTTCTAAACTCGACCAAGTATTTTAAAAAGAAGTGAACATCGTAAATAGGCTTTAGTCTTGGATAACGAACAAACAAATCTATCCTTAATTATATATAGACGAGCAAATTCTAAACTCGACCAAGTATTTTAAAAAGAAGTGAACATCGTAAATAGGCTTTAGTCTTGGATAACGAACAAACAAATCTATCCTTAATTATATATAGACGAGCAAGTTCTAAACTCGACCAAGTATTTTAAAAAGAAGTGAACATCGTAAATAGGCTTTAGTCTTGGATAACGAACAAACAAATCTATTCTTAATTATATATAGACGAGCAAATTCTAAACTCGACCAAGTATTTTAAAAAGATGTGAACATCGTAAATAGGCTTTAGTCTTGTATAACAAACAAACAAATCTATTCTTAATTATATATAGACGAGCAAGTTCTAAACTCGACCAAGTATTTTAAAAAGAAGTGAACATCGTAAATACCACTTTTTAAAGTGATAGATATGAAAAAAGATCTATAAAGTTACCCATTATATGCAAATGCAGAAAGTGTGATATTTTCACGTACACACGAGCACAAATATTCTGTTCAGCAATCGACCAGCATAGTAACACTGCATGAAGAATTTTTCCACCGAGCTAAAAGTTATTATACACAAAGCATTACAAAAAAGTACATTTTCCAAATGATATTCAAATAGACTTCTAGAAATTCTCACTGCCTGTTTTTATACGCATTCCATGGGCAAACACGCATATTCTCATACATCAACAGGAAGTCTCGCAACCTCCCGCGAGAGGTAAAAAGGAAGAATCACTTCGAGGCTATTGTTAGTTTTCACTTTATTTTTGTTCGGTAGACCAAATAAAAGCTTTGAAAATCAATTCAAGAACAAAAGCTCGTCGTCCTTGATATACGAGTCACAAATCTAAAAAATGTGTGAGATTATTTCAGTTTATCTTTTCCTCAAAACCTTCATCTTGTAATGTCTATTTCCGTTCTCTCCAGCCATTTCTGTCCTTCTTATTTCTTTGTTAAAAAAAAAGGCCGATTCTATTTTTACCTATTTTGCAATGGTCATGTGTTGCTACTATTCATCGGGAAGTTCTTGACAAAACCAAAAAAAGGATCTGTAATATAATTGTTATACAAAAATAGAAACCGGCGTAAGACAGGGATGTGTATTTTCACCGGATCAATTTAACTTGTACAGTGAGAATATTTTGAGGTCCCTAGATGTTATGCCAGGATTTGTCATCGGAGGTCACAATCTGAACAACATAAGATACGCAAACGACACAGTGTTGATTGCAGATACGGAAAAAAAACTGCAGGACCTCCTACAGAAGATAGCTGAAGAGAGTCACATGAAGGGATTACAAATAAACTTCAAAAAACCGAATGCATGGTCATCAGCAAAAAGAGCAGCCCAAAGTGCCAAATACAGGTGAAGGTGTTAAAATCAAGCAGGTACGAAAATTTAAATATCTGGGAAGTCTTCTAACTGAAGACGGAATGTGCGACACAGAGATCCAAAGACGAGTTGGCATGGTGAAAGACGCATTCCAGAAGCTGAGTAAAGTATTAAGACACAGGAAAATTTCACGAGAAACAAAGAAGAGAGTACTGGATTGCTATGTGATGTCAGTTCTTCACTATGGCAGTGAATGTTGGACAATATCAACAAAGATGAAGGGAAAACTTGGAGCAGCTGAAATGTGGTTCTACAGAAGAATGCTGCGGATATCGTGGGCCTAGCAAGTGAGAAATGACGAGATTTTGGAAAGAATGGAAACGAAAAGGAAAATCAATAGTGAGCATCAGGAAGAGACAACAGAAGTTCTTGGGACATGCAATGAGGAAGGCGGGCTTGGAGAACCTGATACTGACAGTCCAGATAGAGGGAAAAAGAGACAGAGGAAAGCAGCAGATAACATATTTGAAGGGTCTGAGCAGGTGGATGACAGAACGGGGGCTGAGAGACGTTACAGGAGAAAGCGTGCTAAGAGCCACCAGGGATAGGGAGACACGGAAGGCCATGATTGCCTACGTCCTGAAAGGACAAGGTACATAGAAGAAAAAGAAGAAGAATATAATCCATCGTGACCGGGTATCTTGACAACGCTCAGAATCTCACCGACGTGGAGTGGCTTCCCTCTGTCTTTTCTACAAATATTTTCATGACAACTGCTATGACAGAAACTTTTTTCCTGTTGCCTCGACTCCATGGATTTTGGCATGCTACTAAATTGACACCTAGGTCTAACTCGTTTGCTGTTGATGTAACCAACCACTTCTACCCCAACAGTTTCTTTTCTCGCACTTCCTGCCTATGAAACTTCTTTCCGTTTACTTGCTTCGCTGATAGCTACAGTCTTCATAATTTATGAATCTTTGATTCTTCTTGAATCCTCTTCATATTTTTCTTTCCTCAATCTTCCCTATATTCAGTTTTTTTCTCTCACTTTCACTCCAACTACCTGTGTATTAGTGTAATTCCTGACTTTCTTGGGGTGAAATGATTTAAAACAAAATACCCTTCAATAAAAGGACACTTCCAGAAGTAGAGGGTTTATCAGAAAGCATTTGATTGGCTATCGACGTCTTGCCGTCTTTTGATATTTTCTCTTCTCAAATCCGTATTTAAAAGTTTTCCAACTTGCTTTCTATTTCATACTAGCAGTATAGCCCGACGTTGCCCGACGTGTAATGAAAGCTTTAAAATTAATCCATGGTCCTGGAGCTCAGACTCAGCCTAAAGAATATTTGTGAAGTTTGGTGAGAATCGGATAAAAGTTGTGGATTTGTATAAAGGACATACAGACAGATAAGCAGACACAAACATCTTGCCTTTTATATATATATATATATATATATATATATATATATATTATCGATTTTCTGCACGATTGTAAGAACTGCAACATTGAAACTTCTGAATATCGTTTCTTATGTCTTTGTCTATTATAATCAAATTTGATTATAATCGGACCACTCCTTCTATAACCCGATTTTTTCGATTATCGATTTTCGATATTTATCGGGGGTACCTCAACACGAAACCTAGCTAAAAACAGTCGCAAACGCTTATAGTACAACTGTGTAAATTTTCAAAAAAATCGGTTCAGCCGTTTCGGATTCTATAGATAACGGATACACACACACACACACACAGACAAAGTACCATTTATAAATTAGTTTAGATAAAGTGATCTCTCGCTAAAACAAATACGATACAATTAAACACAAATCAAAATTAATTATAATGACAAGTAATTTTAGACATGGTATCTTATTTAAAACATTATTAACATCGCTGTTGTATCTCTTAAAATCAGTCAGTCAGTTAAGTGCCATACGTGATACACGCTTAGGCGATCATGTCTCGAAAGAGACATGACTGACTGGGCATATGATTATCCCGCAGTAGGTTGCCTTTGCTTTCTGCGGTAGACTGGTTGCCGACCAAGGCTATAGAATTCAATCTATCGTGCTATTTCACCCATAACTGGAAGGAAGAGACGGATTAATACCTTTCCCAAGGGTCTTTGCGCGTAAGTTAATACAATGGATTCAACTGGAATTTGAACTCGACTCCCTGGATTCTCGTTCCGAGCCGATATCCACTGTACCACAACGCACATCCTGAAATCAGAAGTGCAGCTTAAAATATAGGTACCCCTACTTTTCGCTAAAAAAGCATAGCATGATGGAAAACGGCCCCAAACCCAATTTTAAAAAAAAGATTTTATTGTCAAAAAGTTAATATTATTAAGAGGAAAAACAAATGAAGATTTTTTTTTTAATTTTTGAAATCCTTTCTAGCACATTCGAAAGTTCAGTTATTTTCTTTTTAACGTCAGCAGTCTAAGTGATATGTATTTATTTTTTTTTTAATCATATCACCCCGAGCAAGGCGGTAACGCCACTGATGTGCAGGGGGCTACATAGGAGTGAAAAGATTGGAAATGAGAAAACCGGAAACCGCATCCTAAACAGGAAACAAGGGATGAGCCTCCTCACCTGTTCAGTAGACGTGGGTGGAGTGTGAACCGGGCGGTAGTTTAGTCTATCTGCTCCAATTATTAGTGTTTGTGCGTTTTTTGCTTTTTTTCCGGTGAAAAACACATTGATTTTAAAATTCTTGCAAAAAATCAAATAAATATCGGATTTTAATTAAACTTTCAGAATTTATGAATGAAACTGTTATTGAGATTTTTTAAAGTTGTTAATTTTTATTTATTTATTTATTTTTTTTTTTTTTTTTTACATATATTAACTTCCACTTACTTAGTTTCATGAAATTTTGGGAAATTAAATTTTCATCAGAACATTTTTATTAGGTAAAAGCAGGATTCCTTCGACAATGTAAATCTCTTTTTTTTTTTTTTTTGTCAAACTACTACTCATTTCCCAAATATCTTCTCCGAGTCAAAAAATAAAATAAAACTATAAGCTTTTAATTGCTTTTATAAATAAAATTTATTAAGGACACTCTTTGTCTTAAACTTTTTTCGTTAAATAATGAATTTGTACAAGAATTGTTTTCATTTTTTTTTATTTTTATTATAATAATTTATAATATATATTATACATATTCGGTTTTATATTAGGTTTTATTCATAAAAAATGGATAAAACCTAAATTAAATAACATGCTCACCGACGAATTAGGTAAAAATAAAAATGAAAATAAAAATAAAGCCAAATATAGAATAAGTTAGTTGTTCTTTTTTTAATAATTCCCCCCTTTGTATCAGGATAATAATTCCCCACTTTGTATCAGGATAATAAACTTTACAGCAAATTGATAGATGGAGCGAAAAATAGCAGTTCGGGGTTTCCTTTTGGAAAAAATCTTTTCATTAACAAATAGACTAAAGGGAAGGAGCGCGGTACTACTAAAAAGAAATATCACATCAAATGTAATAAAACTGAAGGGAAAATGATAAGATCAGATAAATGCGAAGGAAAACAGACAAGAGAGGAATAGGGTCAAGGAAAAAGAAAAAAGAGGAGGAAAAAGTTGGTTAGAACGGAAATTACTCGGGGTCAAACCCCAAAGTGAATTTCCATTCTGATTAGCCACACACACACACACACACAAAAACACCCACATGCATTCACAGTAAACCGAAAGTATTTGTCATTTAAATGTAAATCGTCTGCACAACCACACCGGCATTGCCTGATGATGAGAATTAATCTCGAAACATAGAAATTTCCATGTAGTAATGTAAAATTGACATAACCATATAATTATATCATATTATATTATATTATATTATATTATATTATATTATATATAATATAAATTTTTTTATTTTCATCCGGATAGGTGATATTGTGAAGTGAAAACTATATTTACTAATCAAAAATTAAAACGTTTAATACAAATCCTTTTGCAGCTAAATTTAATATATATATATATATATAGATAGATAGATAGATAGATAGATAGATAGATAGATAGATAGATATAAAATAAAGTCTGTTTTTTGAAAGTATGTTCGTCCATACAAGACATTATCAGAAAGTAAGGGTGATGATTATAGCAAATTTGAAGTCAACATTACTAAAATTAGAATAAAAAAAATATTTCCCAACATTTTAAAAATTTACTGAGTACTTAAAAATTATGTAAAAAATGAGCTCACCCGTCATTTTCTTCAATTATGTTTTATCAGATGAAGTCTTCGTAGAAATTTGTCAACACCTTCCAGTAATTGTTACATGATTGTTACATGATTGTTACATGATTGTTACAAGAGTTATAAGACGTACGTAAACATCGTTACTGTTTGTTCAAAATGTTTGTTTTAAAAATCCTTTTCTCTGTTATTTTAAAGTAAAGAATATTAAGTACTAGCAGTATAGCCCGGCGTTGCTCAGATGTAATGAAAGCTTTAAAACTAATCCATGGTCGTGGAGCTCAGACCCTTGGGACGTTGGCACGAAAGACGAAAAAGCAATAGTTGTTTCCAGTTAAAGCGAAACCGTAGACTGAATGAAAAATGAATGGATGTAAGTCAAATTTTGATTTCCTGGTATCAATATCAAATTTTCTGCACTATTGTAAGAACTGCAACATTGAAACTTCTGAATATCGTTTCTTATGTTTTTGTCTATGAGTGTATCAAATTTGATTAAAATCGGACCACTCCTTCTATAACCCAATTTTTTCGATTATCTATTTTCTATATTGATCGGGGGTACCTCGACACAAAACCTAGTTAAGAACATTCGCAGACGCTTATAGCACTGTGTAAATTTTTTTAAAAAGTCGGTTCAGCCGTTTCGGAGTCTATATTTGACGAAAACACACATACACAGACACACAGACAGACAAAGTTCCATTTATAAATAAGTTTCGATTTAGATTTCAGATATTTTAAAATCTAAGTAACTACAAAACGCCGATTTGAGGTGGGAGTATATATGAATACTATTTCATTTCTGGTTCTGATAGTTTCTCGAATTTTGCTCATTAATCCTTTGAGAGAAACGTTTACAGTGTGAACTTATTGAACGACTAGATGTGAATGTTGAATGCTAATTAGTTAAAGAGTTTTCATATCGAACTCTGAAACAATCAAGAATAGGACGCTAATTCGAATCAATCAATATATAATAATATCTTTAGCTTATTATTAGATTAATCATTATCGACTATTATTAATTTTCAATTAGAATTTAATAGCAATAATTATAATTATTCATCTAATAATGAATTCAATATTCCTACGGGATTAAATGGAATGATGTCCAAGAAAAATAGAAAATGAAAGCTGCATTTCGAATTCATGTAATCATTAGGCATCTGTAGTCTAATCAGTAAGGCAGCTGACGTGTCCAGACAGGCTTCCAGGGTAAAATCAGTTGTTGAATTCCATCAGAAACTTATTTTTGTATTTTGATTTGTCATTTTTACTAACGTTTAATAGAAACACGGTAGAATAATAGAAAAAGACACGTATTAAGTAATCGGAGAGCCAAGTTCGAATTCCAGTCAAGTTCATTACATTCACTTATGTGCTAATACCATTGGGAAGGTATGAATCCATCTCTAAGCTATAGATAAATAGCAGGACAGTCTGGGTTCTATATCCTTGGTTGGCGACGAGTCTAAGAGAATGAAAATTCTTAATTCAAACTAGCTTGAAGAGGGTTGGTCTCCTTTAGGTTCTATTGTCCAGCATACACCGCTCCTGTAGTATATGTGGTGCCCCTAAGACCCTAATCGGTTATGGGAGTCGTTGTCGTAGAGTGACGGTCTGGGTAGTTACAGGAGAAAACAACTAAAATTATGACGAAAAAAGTACTGGTTAAGAATTGATGAAAATATTTCTATGTGGTTTAATTTGAAAGGTGTTTTTTTTTTTAAGCCAACTCTCCCATGCTGATTCAAGGCATGTTAGCAAAGATCGATTGGAGATTTTCTCGCTGTAGACAACTAGTTCTTTCTTTCGGTTCATAACCAGTCTGTTCTTCTATTAACGCGTTGTGGTGCAGTGGATATCGGCCCGGAACAAGAAATCGAGGAGCCGAGTTCAAATTCCAGTTGAATTCATTGCATTCACTTACGCGCAAATACCCTTGGGAAAGGTATTAATCCGTCTCTTCCTTTCAGTTATGGGTTAAATAACAGGACAGATTGGGTTCTATAGCCTTGGCTGGCAACCAATCTACCGCAGAAAGCAATGGCAACCTACTGGGGAATAATCTTCTGCCCAGTCAGTCATGTCTCTTTCGAGACATGATCGCCCAAACATGTATCACGTATGGCACCTAACTGACTGAGTCCGGTTGCGACCCAACGTTAAAGAACGCGGTGTGTATTTTCCCATAAATGGCGGGAGAATAGATGGACTCATACCTCTCAAGGATAAGTAATGTATTGCGTTTGACTGGAATTCGAACTCGGCTCTCCGATTCCTCGATCCTAGCCGCTATCCATTGCTATTCACCGAGCCTCCAACATCATGATGCGTGGTTAAAAATACGAACGCGTGGTTGAGGAACTACCCAACAGACAAAGCTACATAGAAAAAGACTGAACAGCCCCATCGACTACTAATAGAAACCTTTCGCGTGCAGTCTTTTTCTTAATTAGTACTACTCAATTAGTAGTACTACTAAGTAGTACTATTTATTTAGTACTACATAAGCTTAGCTGAAAAATCAATGATTCAGACTCCAGACTACTTTATCTCTTATTTCCTATCGAATGTAATAACGTGTCAACCTCACAAATCATCATTAAACTGTTTTAGCCTCTTTGGGGAATCGCTAGTTGCAGCTACGGTCTCATCTTGCACCTCTCTTATATTCCAGTGTTCTTTGCGTTTGTGGGTGGCTTTGTACGTGTGTGTGCCTCTGTGTGTATATGTGCCTTTATGTGTATGTGTGTGCGTGTGGTTGTGTGTACATACATGTGGTTTTGCGTGTGTCGCTGTTTCTCTGTGTACTTTTGTTTGTGTATATTCGTTGGGGTGGGGAATCTGTGTATGTAAGTATATTTTGCATGCGTATGCTTTTCTGTGTGTTTGTTTGCGTGTGCATTTGTGCGTGACAGTATTTGCGTGCGAGTGTTTGCTTGTGTATGCGTGTGTATGTACGTCTATTTGTACGTTTGTGCTTGTGAGTGTGCGTTCATGCGTGTGGTTATGTGTGTGCGTGTGTTTGCCTGTGTACGTGTGTTTGTTTGCGCACCCTTGTTTTGTGAAATGTGTGTATCTCTCTTTTTTGCATGTGTGTGTGTGTGTTTGCTTGTGTATAAATGTGTGCGTGTGCGAGTTCTTGCTTGTGTATAACTGTTTATGTACATTTATTTGGATGCTTGTGTTTGTCTCTGTTTGCATGTGTGTGTGTGTGTGTGTGTGTGTGTGTGTGTGTGTGTGTGTTTTGCTGACCTAACAAAGTATCGTCACATATGTAGTCTCTTTGAAAAAGCACACTTCCGTCTTTTCTTGCTGACCTATGTATCAACTCTCACAATAGACTGGCCTCCGTTTAAGAGATGGAAAATTCTGAATCAGTCAGTTAAGTGCCATACGTGATACACGCTTTGGGCGATCATGTCTCGAAATAGACATGACTGACTGGACAGAAGATTATCCCGCAGTAGGTTGCCATTGCTTTCTGCGGTAGACTGATTGTCGACTAAGGTTATCGAACCCAATCTGTTCTATTATTTGACCCATAACTGGAGGGAAGGGACTGATTAAAAACTTTCCCAAGGTTATTTGTACGTAAGTGAATGCAAGGAATTCAACTTGAATTCGAACTCGGCTCCATGATTTCTCGTTCTGAGACGATATCCACTGCACCACAATGAAAATTCTGAATACCAAACCGAATAAAGATACGCACTTTTTTTAAAAATATTTGTATATGAAAAATACCGCACAAATAACTTTGAGAAGGTATGATTCACTCTCCGCCTGATCTATGGATTAAATAGTAAGATATGCATCTAAAAGAATCATTGTTATTCTCAAAACAGTTGTTAATATTGCCCGGTTCACACTCCACCCACGTCTATTGAACAGGTGAAGAGGATCATCCCTTGTTTCCTGTTTAGGATGCGGTTTCCGGTTTTCTCTTTTCCAATCTTTTTACTCTTTTCTTTTTTTTTTCAATTGAAGTAGATAGACTAAACTATCGCCCGGTTCATACTCCACCCACGTCTATTGACAGGTGAAGAGGCTCATCCCTTGTTTCCTGTTTAGGATGTGGTTTCCGGCTTTCCCTTTTCCAATCTTCTCACTTTTTTTTTCTCTCAATTGGAGTAGATAGACTAAACTATCGCCCGGTTCATACTCCACCCACGTCTATTGACAGGTGAAGAGGCTCATCCCTTGTTTCTTGTTTAGGATGTGGTTTCCGGCCTTCTCTTTTCCAATCTTCTCACTCTTATGTAGCCCCCTGCACATCAGTGGCGTTACCGCCTTGCTTGGGGTGATATGATTAAAAATATATATATATAATATTCAGAAAGTTTTTTTTCTTTCATTTCATTTGTTGATAAGCCTTAAAACCCAATCAACGAAATAATCTGTATAAAAATATTTAACAATATTTTTGTTTTGGAAAATAAAGGCCTCATTATTTCACGGGCATTATTATTTCCATTTTTTTTCTTTTCTTTAACTCATTTTCTGTTCCGCTACTGTAATAAACAAAAAAAATCGGATCATTATTCTCCCAATGAGTGTGGATGCAGACCCCACACTGTTAGTAATATTTCTACTTATTTTTTTCCTTATTCAGTGTTTCTAGGATATTATTTTATTATTATTTTACTGCTTTTGTAACAAACGTACAAAATTCCCATTATTATTCTCACAATGAGTGTGGATGCAGACCCCACACTGTTAATAATGTTTCTACTTCTTTTTCCTCTTTCAATGTTTCTAGGATATTATTTTATTATTATTTTACTGCTATTGTAACAAACATACAGAATTCCCATTATTATTCTCACAATGAGTGTGGATGCAGACCCCACACTGTTAATAATGTTTCTACTTCTTTTTTCCTCTTTCAGTGTTTCTAAGATATTATTTTATTATTATTTTACTGATTCTCACAATGAGTGTGGATGCAGACCCCACACTGTTAGTAATGTTTCTACTTCTTTTTTCCTCTTTCAGTGTTTCTAAGATATTATTTTATTATTATTTTACTGATTTTGTAACAAACATACAGAATTCCCATTATTATTCTCACAATGAGTGTGGATGCAGACCCCACACTGTTAGTAATGTTTCTACTTCTTTTTTCCTCTTTCAGTGTTTCTAGGATATTATTTTAATATCATTTTACTGCTATTGTAACAAACATACAGAATTCCCATTATTATTCTCACAATGAGTGTGGATGCAGACCCCACACTATTAGTAATCTTTCATTTTTTTTTTCTCTTTGAATATTCCAAGTACCAAACATATAATATCGGATCATTATTACAGAGTAAAGCGGGAACAGAGATACCACTATATTATCAATCAGCAAATTGAATTGTTTTTCAAGCTAGCGCATTACATTACATTAAAGACGTGTATTATAGTGGAATGAATATCGGCTCGAAATGAGAACTCGAAGAGCCGGGTTCGATTTCCAGTTGAATTCGTTGCATTCGCTTATGCGCAAATACCCTTGGGAAAGGCATGAATCCATCTTTTCTTTCCCACCTGAGAAAGAAATGGCAACTTACTGCGGGAAAATCTTTTGCCTTGTTAGTCATAGATTAAAAGAAATATGATTGGCCGAGCGTGTATAACATATTACGATCGCATTGCTCTACCACTTGCTGCTTTTGTTGTTCCCGTTAAGAAGTCTTAATCAAAAATTAAATTGGGTTAAATAGCAGATCATACTGAGCTCTCTGGTCTTGGGTGGCAGTTGCACTCGGTGAAAGATAACAGTCAAACAAAGCTGAAAAGGATTGTTTCTAGACTTCGAGACACACTGCGCACTATTTCTCTGTTATCAATTGTTCCAAAATGTGGCCGGTTCAATACAAGACTTTACCACTAGAAACAAATAGGGCTCTCATGCCTCGAAATCGACAGAATGTCCAACATTTATATATATTCCATTGTTAAACGGGTTATTTCGCTACCCAGGTTTCTACCGTGAGTGGTGTCGATTTTTAAAAATCGCCTGAAGACATCACTCATGGTAGATATTGGTACAATGAGTTTGTACCTTTAGTACAGCAGATTCAATTCATGTCTACTTCGAAGTTTCGTAAGGACACTATTATGATATTCTCACTCGTCAGGGCTGTTTGCAAAGACTTCAAAGTCAGCATGAATCTGCTCTGTTAAAAAGATAAACGCTTTGAACACATCAACGCTCTATCTCCACCCCGATGTCTAGCACTTTACCTGCTTGTCAAAATACATTTTATCAGTAATAACCACTGAAAAATATCAACCTTGGCACTAAACATTACCACAATTAAACACTATATATTCCTTTCCGGTAGAATGACTCGGAGTTTCATGCACATCGCAATCTTCAGGTGCTGAGTTAATACTTTTATAAAATCTCACATTGAGTGGTGCTGTTAATACAATAGTCCTCGATGCAATATAACAGATATATATATAGAAATATATATTTTTCTTCATCGGTAGCATAACGCAATCTTCAGATTGTGAACCTGAAAATCGTGTTGTGCATGCAATTCCGAGTCGTACTACCAGTGAGTAAAAAAAATGCATATTTATTAATATGTTGTTTATAAAACTACTATATTGCATCGAGCACTATTTTATTAAAATCTTCACTCAATGTGTGATATCTCACACACACACACACACGCCCGCCCGCGCGCGCGCACACACACACACACACACTTTTATATATATATATATATATTAAATAAATTACAAACATTATGTCTGCTTATTTTAATAAAATCCGTTCATACTATAAACTTTAGCGTATTGTAATTGAAAGATGTCAGAAATGAGCTGCAACGTTGACTGATATTATCATTCATTTTTCAAGTAATCAGCAAAAGCAAACTACAGATTTTCGAGACAATATTCATTAAAACACTTATACCGTCAATTAATAGAATCAGCTATGAATATTGTAGTAATGTTCTAAAATGTTTCTAAAAAGAACAGTTTTTTCATTCTTTAACACGTGCATGACCATGACATAACAACATATAAAAAAATTTCATTTTGGATAATTTTCACGTTCTAACGAACGATAGCAATCTGTCAACCGTTATATTTGAAGCAGAAAAAAATTTACAGTAATTTTTAGCAACACAGTTTTGTGGTTATTTTTACCATAACTCACGCCCCTGAAGATGATCTCGGAAAGAGGTTGAAAGCATTTGGGTACCTTGAGAAATGAACAATAATAACATCTGTCAACGTTACAGCTCATGTCTGACATCATTCAATTTTAATACGCGAAAGATTATCCGTGAGTTTGAACGGATTTTATTCAACATAAGCAGACATAATGTTTGCAATTTATTTAACCTAACAAGTCTAAAAGATAATTTGCTGTCTAAATGCACACACACACACACACACACACACACGCGCACACACACACATACACACACACACACACACACATATATATATATATATATATATATAGAGAGAGAGAGAGAGAGATAATTAATACAAGTAAAATGATTGTCACTTAGCTGATTAATGTTACGTTCAGCATCTCGACCAGAGTTTCATAGACAGATCCTCTGGGAATCACTCCGCCCACTCGTCAACAGGGCTATTAGGAATTGCTTGTTTATACTTCTGAATTTCTTTTTATATATGTATTCGGATAAAACTCATTCAATGTATATAACCTGAATATATGGAAGCACAACGTCAGATCAACCTAAGTATCAACAATTCTCAACTCAAACACCGTCAATCACAAAAAACTCTGTTGCCTATACAAAGGAAATATTGAACTTCCCAACAACACCGACAAATATATGAACCTCTCCAGTCACTCGCTAACAGATGATCAGAAGGAATTCTTTAATCAAGGACCAAATTGCCATCTCCAATCTAAATGTAACCTCACAAAGAAAACCGAAATTGAAATCATATACCAGTCATTATGCCAACTGGAAAATGACAAACTAATAAAACTCCATCCAAATCTTAAAGATCTCTTCAAGGTTGAAGGGCTAAAAGACTGTTCTCCACGCTGTATCTATAACAAAACTCGCAAATACGGCTAAAGAGCTAAAAAATAACCCTAATATCATCATCCGAAGAACTAATAAGTTGAACACTTACGTAATCTAAACATACTTATAAATGGAACTCTGTGTGTGTGTGTGTGTGTGTGTGTGTGTGTGTGTGTGTGTGTGTGTGTGTGTGTGTGTCCGTTACCTATAGACTCCGAAACGGCTAAACCGATTTTTTTGAAAATTTACACAGTTGTACTATAAGCGTCTGCGAGTGTTCTTAGCTAGGTTTTATGTCGAGGTACCCCCCCCCCCCCCGATAAATATCAAAAATCGATAATCGAAAAAATCGAGTTATAGAAGGAGTGGTCCGATTTTAATCAAATTTGATACAATCATAGACAAAGACATAAGAAACAATATTCAGAAGTTTCAAGGTTGAAGTTCTTACAATAGTGCAGAAAATCGATAATATACATATATATATATATATATATATATATATATATATAAAAGGCAAGATGTGTGTGTGTGTGTGTGTGTGTGTGTGTGTGTGTGTGTGTGTGTGTCTGTCTGTCTGTCTGTCTGTCTGTTTATCTGTCTGTATGTCCTTTATACAAATCCACAATTTTTATCCGATTCTCACCAAACATCACACAAATATTTCTTAGGCTTCTGGTCAGGTCATGGGCGACTTATTTTTTCCAATTTCTCTCCGATATTGGAACTCGATGCCCCGATATCCAATCAGGTCTGATCAAGATCAGGATTTCAGCCCTTTTATAGTGGTTCTTGCTGCAGAATCTGCCCTAACTTGGAAAAATTATAGTTTTTAGACTTAAACATTAGTAGATCTTCTCAGACGACTCATTTTCCCTGATATCGGATATCGATACGTACGGTTCCGCTTTCACTGGAAACAACTATTGCTTTTTAGTCTTTCGTGCCTACGTCCAAAGAGTCTGAGCTCCAGGACCATGGATTAGTTTGAAAGCTTTCATTACAGCCGAGCAACGCCGGGCTATGCTGCTAGTTTTGGATAAATTGAATTACCACAAGAAATTACTGCACTTTATTGATGATCGAGCAAAACTCACAAGACTAAATAGGAACCCCACAAAAGGAATGCAATCCCTCAAACGTCAATATCTGTATATTCAGTCAGTCAGTTAAGTGCCATATGTGATACACGCTTGGGTGATCATGTCTCGAAAGAGATATGACTGACTGGGCAGAAAATGATCCAGCAGTTGGTTGCTATTACTTTCTGCGGTAGACTGGTTGCCAGCTAAGGCTATAGAACCCAATCTGCCCTGCTATTTAACCCATAACTGGAGGGAAGAGATGGATTAATACCTTTCCTAAGGGTATTTGCGAGGAAGCGAATGCAAGGATTTCAACTAGAATTGTAACTCAGCTCCACGATTTCTCGTTTCGAGCCGATATCCACTACACCACAATTTAGTTATAAGTAGTTTCCGTTTTAGGAAACAAATAGTAAAGATAAATGTATCATCCTAACTACGAATCCTACGTGGGAGTTAACAATAAGACTGGGGTAGGTTATGTAGGTTTTTTCATGGAAGTAGCAGCGTACACCGCGGATTAAATGAAAATGTTGTATTCTTCTATTGCAACGTTGCATACAGTAAGAATAAATAGGGAAATGTTGGGTCAACCGTTGATCTATTCTATCCAACCAGTCATTTTCACATGACCTCCCACTGTTTATTATTTTTTTCGGCTGCTGCAAAACGCTTTGACAATAAAAACTTTCTCTTTGAAAACCAGGCTCAAGAATTCGCCGAAAACTTTATCACCTGAAAACCTAGAGATATCTTACTCCAAAGGGCATCAAAGAGCTGCCTGCTAAGTGGAAACAAGTCAACGGAGAAAATATAACTGAACAAAATATAATAGTATATCTGTAGCCGTAAGATGCGTGTTCCTTTCAACCGTCGGGGGTCATCAGTGAAGCCGTAGGTGCGGGTTCTTTGTACGTCGGGAGTCACCAATGTAGCTTTGGGGGATGGTTAATTTTTCTTTGATTCGGCCTTGTGTCATACTTAACCGAACTCCCTACAGATTACAGGATTTATGCAGAATTATCATCATCAGAATTATCAGAAGGTTTTCATCAGAAGGTTGGTTGTCGGCAGGATGGAATGTGTAGAATTGTGTGGAATAGTGTAAGAATAAAATATACATTTTTCATTTTAAAATAGAAATTTATTAAAGGAAAGAATAACATAAGTTGTAGAAGTTGGAGTAGATAGACTTAACTATCGCCCGGTTCACACTCCACCCACGTCTATTGAACAGGTGTAGAGGATCATCCCTTGTTCCCTGTTTAGGATGTGGTTTCCGGCTTTCTCTTTTCAAATCTTTTTCACTTTTCCTTTTTGCTTTTTTTTTTGTTGTTTTTGTTTTTTCAATTGGAGTAGATAGACTGAACTATCGCCCGGTTCACACTCCACCCACGTCTATTGAACAGGTGTAGAGGCTCATCCCTTGTTCCCTGTTTAGAATGTGGTTTCCGGCTTTCTCTTTTCTAATCTTTTCACTCTTACATAGCCCCCTGCACACCAGTGGCCTTACCGCCTTGCCCGGGGTGATATGATTAAAAAAAAAAAGTTAATGTGCAATTAGAAACATTATTAAGAAGTTAAGGGTAGAGTTCGTGTTCAATGATAAAGTTATGGGTATCAAGAAATGTAGAAAATGCTCCTAGTAGTTGAAAGAGTATATGCGTACGTACGTATGTATGTATTCAGCAGGAATGTCTTCGGATGGAGAGGAAGAAGTAAAAGGAATCAGAAAAAGGAAAGAGAAAGAGGACGAATACCCGAATTGACTTGAAGCTTCCCTCGTTACATTTTAGCTCTGTCTTTCTGCTGCTTCCAAGTATCTGACTGTCTTTGATTGACGCTGACCGGGTCCTTTTATTGCAATTTAGATTTTCGCACTGACTCGCGAAGTTCTCAAGTCTTGCAAGTCGCTCCCATTGTCCAAAAAAAGAAAACAATTTAAAACCTACTTGCGAAATCTGGTTTCGACATTTTCTTTAAGCACATGGTCAATCTTTTTCTACTTGGGAAAAACCAAGATTTCACACGTCACTGTGAATTTTTGCCAAAGTGAAGATGGGTTGTAATTCTTAATTTCATATCCCACTCAGTCAGTTTAAGTGCCATACGTTGGGCGATCATGTCTCGAAAGAGACATGACTGACTGGGCAGAAGATTATCCCGCACTAGGTTGCCATTGCTTTCTGCGGTAGACTGGTTGCCGACCAAGGCTATAGAACCCAATCTGTCCTGCTATTTAACCCATAAGTGGAAGGAAGAGACGGATTAATACCTTTCCCAAGGGTATTTGCGCATAAGTGAATACAATGGATTCAACTGGAATTCGAACTCGGCTCCCCGCTTTCTCGTTCCGAGCCGATATCCAATGTACCACAACGCACATCCTGTATCCCACTACACTAAATATCTTTGTAATGCATGTATTTAGAATAACAGTTATTTAAAAAAAATTATTTATGATTCAACTGGAGACGTATAATCGATATTTGCTACAGCATAAAACCAGACTGAGCTGGGAACTTTTAAAAAATTATATTATGACAATATTAAAAAGGGTGAGATCTTACACGGCTGCATTGAAAATCAGTATTTGACCGCTAAGCTTTTTAGCTAGGATTGAGCACCGTTCTCTAGTATATAAATGTCTAAGATGCCAGGCTGACCGAATATATTTTAAGTTACGGATGCTTTTAAATGATAATTTCTTTTTCTTATTTTCGAAAAAACTTTTTGCAGAAGTGCCAAAATTTAATATTTGATTTTTAAAAGTTTTTTTTTTATTTATTTTTTAGTCTATCGGAAATTTTTTTTCAAGTGATTTTGATTACTAGGTCGACTCCTGTTAGAAAGAATCTAACGAACACGTATTTACAAACATAATTCTAGGGAATTGAGTACAGAGTTGAGTTTGGGGGAAAATTCAATAACAATTTATTAAATTTCGGTGCAGAAATTGTAATACTAGAGAAGAATTACTGTAAATGAAAGCAAAAAATAAATACATATATAAGGTCGACAAAATATTTTGAATTAACTATAACGAAAAGTACTGAGAAATTTTGTAAAGAAATATTAAGAGTTTTCCTTCCTTCCTTCCTTCCTTCCTTCTCTCTTTCTTTTTTCATTCCTTCATTCAATGTTTCCTTTTTTCTTCTTTCTCTTTTTCCTTTTTCATTCCTTCATTCAGTTCTTCCTTCCTTCCTTCCTTCCTTCTCTCTTTCCTTTTTCATTCCTTCATTCAATCTTTCTTTTTTCTTTTCTTCTTTCTCTCTTTCCTTTTTCATTCCTTCATTCAATCTTTCTTTTTTCTTTTCTTCTTTCTCTCTTTCCTTTTTCATTCCTTCATTCAATCCTGCCTTCTTCCTTCCTTTCTTCTCTTTCCTTTTTCATTCCTTCATTCAGTTCTTCCTTCTTCCTTCCTTCCTTCTCTTTTTCCTTTTTCATTCCTTCATTTAATCCGTCCTTCTTCCTTTCTTCTTTCCCGCTTTTCTTTTTCATTCCTTCATTCAATCCTCCATTCTTCCTTCCTTTCTTCTCTCTTTCCTTTTTCATTCATTCCTTCATTCAATCTTTCCTTTTTCTTTTCTTCTTTCTCTCTTTCCTTTTTCATTCCGTCATTCAGTTCTTCCTTCTTCCTTTCTTCTTTCTCTCTTTCCTTTTTCATTCCTTCATTCAGTTCTCCCTTCTTCCTTTCTTCTTTCTCTCTTTCCTTTTTCATTCCTTCATTCAATCCTTCTTTTTTTCCTTTCTTCTTTCTTTCCTTACTACTCTCTTCCTTCTTTCAAACTCTTTGTTTTATTTCTTGCATCCATTTTTCCTTTCTTTTTGCCAACTTTTTTCTTCTTTCTTCCTTCCTTCCTTTCGTCCATCCATACATCTTTTTTTCATAATCTGTTTCCCTCTTTCAACTTCTTCCTCCGTCTTTCATTCATTCTCGATTTCCTTATTTCCTTTCTCTCTCTTCTTTCCTTCCTTCCTTCCACCTCTCTAACAAATTTGTTCCTTCCTTCTCCCATCTTTTCTTTTTCCCTTCTTCCTTCCTTCCCGCTCTCTTTTTTCCTTCTTTCCTTCCTCATTCCGTCCTTCTGTGTCCCCTCTTTCAATTTCCTTCCTTCCGTGATTCCTTGCTCTGTTCCGATTTTCAATTTTTTTTCCTTCAACTTCCTTCCTTCCTTCCTTCCTTCTTTCTTGAAGACTGCAATGGGCATGACTTACTTCATTCTCACCTCCTTCGTTTTCGCATATCATTTGTTCTTTTCTTTCTCTGATTTCCCCACCTTTTAATTTCTTTCCTTTCGATCAGTTTTTCATCTTTCCTTTTCTTTTATCATCCCTTCCTCCTGTTGCCCTAGAAGGAACATGACTAACTACTTCCATTTTACCTGTTCTTTCTCCTTCTCTTTCTTATATTACTTCAATTCTTTTCTTTCTTTTTTTCTTTCCTTCATCATTTCCTTTCATCCTTAAGGATCTAAGAACATCTGTTTAATTTCTTTCCCTTTCTCTTTCTCGTTTTTCTTTCTTCTTTTCTTGATTTACCGCCCTTTTTTCTCTTATTCTCCTTTTCATTTTCTTCTTTCTTTTGTCTCTTATTCCTGTCTTGCTTCTTAGATTCCTTGCAACTTTCTACTGTCCTTTTCATATCTTTTGGCTTCCTTCTTTTCATTTATAATTTTTCTTTTCAAAGTAGAATTTTTAAGAGAGTGTTTCAAACTAATAAAACAAAACTTGTCAAAAAAAATAAGCCTTTCAAACAATAAAGTCATAAGACTACATATTTTACTTTAAGCTTTTCTTGTTGAAATGTTGTTTTGTTTTTTGCTGTTTTTTTTAACAGTCAGTCAGTTAAGTACCATACGTGATACACACTTGGGCGATCATGTCTCGAAAGAGACATGACTGACTGAGCAGAAGATTATCCCGCAGTAGGTTGCCATTGCTTTCTGCGGTAGACTGGTTGCCGACCAAGGCTATAGAACCCAATCTGTCCTGTTATTTAATCCATAACTGGAAGGAATAGACGGATTAAACCTTTCCCAAGGGTATTTGCGCAATGAATTCGGCTGGAATTCGAACTCGGCTCCCTGATTTCTATAAAGAATAGTACCGTTTCCGGAATGCATTTATAGTGATGCATTTATAGTTCGGGCCTCAGTCTACTCCCTAGGGCTACTTCACTCGCCTCTTGTGAGGGGATGTATATGTGATGGTTGGAAGAGTTCATTCCGTCTGTCGGAGATGCCGCCATGACAATAAGAGAATTAAAGTTTTAGACAGGAAAAGAGTGAAGACAAAGACGAACCAGCTAAAGAGGGTGAAAGAGAAAAGACAAGAGAAGGATATGAACAAAGGAGTTAAGACAGTTACGAAGGTAGAGAGAAAGGTAGAGAGAAAAAAACAAGATACAAGAGGGTAATGGAAAGGGCTGGATTTAAGTGAATAAGAGATGGGAATTGACTTTGCATTTAAATTCTTGGAGGTTATAGCCGTAAGGAAATCAAGCATATGGAAGGAAGTTCCACATGCGGGAAGTGCAAGAAAAGAAGCTGATAGAGTAGAATTGGTTGATCTAACTGTAAAAGCGTGGGACCTTGTTGCCAGTCTGGTTGCCCGAGTAAATTCTTGTGGAGAGCACAGCAGTGATCTATGTTCTTCGGGGAAAGAAGCCATGACAATATTTGTAGAAGAGACAGAGGGAAACCACATCCCGCCAACGAGAAAGTGTATGAAACTATAACAAAAACTGAAACAATTCAATTAAAACCTTTTTCTTATTATTTAATCATTTCACCCCAAATAAAGCGGGGACGTGCATAGAGGTTACAGTGAGGCAAAAGACTGGATACAGTGGGTATTAAAGAACGGATAAAAGCTGAACGAGATTCAAGGAGATAGAAGATGGCAAATGACATTGAATTTTAAATTTTTGAAGATTGTATCTATCAGGGAAGCAAGCAAACGGAAGGGAGTTCTACAGGTGGAAGTGAGGGAAAAGAAACTGTTCGAGTAGAAGTAGCGGGTGCATTTAACTATTTTAACGTTAAAAGGGTGGAACGTAGATGCCAATCTGGTAGCATGCTTAAATTATAAAAAGAATAAAAGTTGAATGGGATTCAAAATGGATGGCAACTGACGTTGCATTTAAATATTTTTAAATTTGTGTTACACAATAGGTTAAAA